>BMAO01010494.1:0-138229 GCA_019973975.1 Trichonephila clavata | reverse complement strand
AAGCAACTTATCGGCATATCAACAGATTCAATGTTGAAATTAAATTCAAGCAAGAACAACTCTTAAATTTTAGGTTGCAAATTCATACGAAGTACACAGAATTTTTCACACAGTTGTAAACATTTTAATACCATTTAGAACAATGAATTTAAGTGAAAAAAATTCCTCAACGTAAGTGGCTACAATAACAAAATATAAAAACGAATTAAGCGTAAAATATGGAAAGTGCCTGCAAATAATTTGAATAGGCCTAGATTTCGACAGTTTGTGTAAAAAAATACATATCCGAGTTACTAAATATAATGCAGGCGTAAGTGACACTTGGATCACAAATTAATGTTATTAATGTATGCAGTGGCGCTCACAAGGGGGTGTCCTGGGGGTCCGGACACCCCCAAAGCCATTGAGTTTTTTTCGATTGATGATAATCCTATATATAACGTAAAATTTAATTAAGTACTTGCAATTAACAATTTATTTTATTAATTAATGCTAATTATTAATTCAATAATTTATTTTTACTGTTTTTTGTTAACAAAATCGACAAAATCAGACGATTCCATAGGTGTTGTCTAGAGGTCTGATACGAGTTGGGAACTTTCGACCATGGACCCCCTTGAAAAATTTTTGTGTGCTCTACTGAATGTATGGGTAAATTATATTATTATGTTAAAAATTTTAATAAAAAACATAGATTAAATTTTTTTCATATATACCTATAACATGTTGATATACTTTAAATATTATTTAAAGAAATATCTTCAGAGTTGGACAGGAATGGTTCTCGAAATCCCCTTATAGTTTCTAAGCATTCATGAGCCGAAAAAGTTTGAAAACCACTGCTATGGTACAATATATGCTAATAAGTATTATGAAATTATAATACGGTTTCCAAAAATTCTATATTGCTGTTAATTTAATTAGTATTATATAACTAATGTATGTCAAAGCACACAATGTTTTGTTTGCTTGCTCTTTCCGACTATAGTTCACATTTCCATTTCATTTCTATTTCCCTAATACAAAACTAACTTTTTACATCTGTGTAACACTTCTCTAACTTTCTACTACTTCTTATCTTTCAGTGACCTCAAGCGTATAATCGTCTAATCTAAGAATTATACCCTCAGGTTTCGCTGTATTCTTTGTAGAATAAGTGTGCTTTTAAGTTACCTTTATTTATCTCTATTCGGTTGTTATTGTTGACAGTGTTAATAAGTCTAAGCGTGTGTTGGTGCCTCAAGAATGTATATCGCAAGCATCCCATTTATACTGCTGTTTATAAGTTTCATTCTTAAATGGCTCTGATATGAAGGTCCTTAAGTCAAGTATCTTAAAAATTATTTTTTTAAATTCCAAATTTTATTTCCTGAATAGTCATGGGGAAAAAAAGAAAAACAAGAACTTTTTATTAATTTTTTGCCACAAGTTTATCTGAAACGAAACGGAAACTGGATTTTTTTAAAGAGATTTAATGCTAATGTTAGTACTGTCGCAGATATCTCTTTCGTTATTTCAGTGCTTATTTAGTTCCGGCACATAAGGATTTGTTAAGTTCAAACATTTTACGTTTTTAAATTTATTACTTTTTTATACAAAAACTTCCTAATAAATTAGGGAAATTGTGACTGAGGCATGAAAACAAAAAAAATTAAAAACAGTTCTTATTTTTATGTTCAATGATTCTAATAGAAGGATAATTAAGATACATATATTATACACATAGTGTTTTTTTATTCTATCGAAACTGTTGTGAAGTTTAGCAATTCATGGTCGTAATTTGAGTTTCATTTAAATACCTTTTGATCTACTGAATATTTTATATTTTCTGATATGTTCGTTTAAATATATAAATTTTAAAAAAAAAGTAAAACAAATTTTTTTAAAGAACTTTTTTCCTTCTTTATTGATTATAGTAGCTAAATGGTTAGTGAAATTATTATTGTTGGTTATCACTGCTTAAGTTGATCGGTAGATTCAAATTACGATTTTATAAAAGATTATTTGTGTGGGATAAAAGAGGCTTTTGCATTTTTAAAATGAGATTAGATTCGATATTCTAAGGTGGTGTGATATTCAACTAGAACAATGAGGAAATAGTTCGGATTTTGTCTTTATCGTTGTACAGGTTTTAATTTAAAGAAAAACAGTCTTGTATGTTTAAACTAGGTGACTTGGTGTATTTATATTTTTTTTCGAATAGTTAAATATTTTGTTTAGCCATATAAAATACCAACAATGTGCTAAGAGAATTAACTTATCTGTAAACGAAATAAACTAAATATTTACCTTACTTAAACTTACAATTAGTCATATAGAAATTGGCAATTATAAATTTGAAAAGTTAATAGTGTTACTTATTTGGGCACGGAGATAGTATAAAAATGAATTGGCCCAGAAATTTATAAAAGAATTATTGCTGCACAATAGATGTTTTATACCTTGTGAGTTATTTAAAATCAGCTTTCTCAAATTAAGAACTAAATTGCTCCTTAACAAAAAAAAATCTTATAAGATTGTCCTGACTTATGCATCAGAGACTTCGGCATTGACTTTTCATGATAAAGAAGTTTGGAAGTTTGAGAGAAAGATCTTCAGCTGCATTCTGGTGGGTTCCAAGTGAATGGATCATAGAAAAGGGGATCTAATTAGAACTCTACAAAATTTACAAACAGCCTGGTATTGTAAATTCGTCAAATTACAGAGACTTAAACGGCTGGTCACTGGCTAGAATAAATGAAGATAATTGCTGCAAGAAATATTTCCAGCAAAGCCATGGAAAATAGATCTCAGGGCAGACCCTCGTAAGATGGATTGATTGTATCGCAAAATATTTTAATATTTTTAAGGTTAAAACTTGAAACAGTTGCCAAAAGTAGAGATGCTTGACGAGACTTCTGGAGAAGGCAGAGCTCACCCAGGGCTGTTGATTCATTGAAAGAATATAAATATCTAGAAATGCGATGATTTTATCTTAGTTGCTCGAAATTGTCATCACACATTTACCTGCGATATTAATAATTAGGTAAATATGAATTAATATCAATGTTCTCACTCATAGAGACATGTTATTTTGTTTCATACCTATTGTAATAATAGTTATGAAACTGAATTCAATCCTTGTTTATTAAAAGTGATAATGAGCTTGAGAAACATAATTTTTTATTTATCAAGTCTGTATTACATAGAATTTTTGGTAATCGTGATCTACTATAGATGTGATTCTTAGAGTGTCTATGTTGTGTATACTGAATTTTATTGATGGAAATCCATATTGTTTACAAGCAGCAATTGTTCTGTGTCGGATCTTGAAAATTGCTTTCCTGATTTTCGTCTCTTTCACGAGATATGTTGAAGCTTCTCGAAAAAATATATCTGTTAAATTTTTTGCCCTCAAATTTTTAGCTTCTCACTTTTCTTTTTGTATCTTTTAAACAAGAAATATAGTTAAAATAAAACACTCCTAGATGTAATAAAAACATTTCTGAAAAAACAGAGTTTTGATTAAAATATTTGAAAGTATTCCACAGCCGGAGTACTTTTCATAAATTCAGAAAAGTCAAAGAAATTCATTTACACTTTTGTGTTTTATATTGAAAACAAAATTAAATTTTGCAAAAAAAAATAGTGAAACATATTTCAGTTAAATAACACAAGTAAAATGAATATTATACCTCAATAGAGAAGAAGAAACTACATATAGAGAAATAGAATATGGAATAAAGAAAATGAAAAAACAGTTTCCTCTCACGCATAAATAAAAGATAAGCCTATTATGTGAAATTATGCATACGTGAATTATTTCCATTTTATTCAAAATTCGTGTCTTCTATTTTGCATTTAAATATTTTAAAGTTTTCCATTTGATAATTTCTTTTAAGAGACTATTCCTTATTTTTTTTAAAGTAAACTAAAGCACTGTTCTTTTCATTTTCAAAGTAAAACTAGTGATACCTCAATATTTTCTCAAACCAACTGCGTGTTCCGCAGCATTAACTAAGAACTTATCAGGAAAATATTACGCTTTTCACACATAAATACACACCTCAGATGTCTTTATGCAATTCTTTGTCTCCAATCGGATCTCTTCTTGTTTCAAATACACACGCGTTAAAACACCTGTAGCAATTTAAATTCCTAAGTTTCTTCGCTTGATTTCAAAAAAGCAAATTAATCATCTTTCTTCGATTCGAAACTCGGCGTTCAAAGTAATATGCAAACGATATTCCGAGGCTCATTAGCAGCAAAAAACGGTGATGGCAACAGGAAATGACAAACTTGGAATCCTTTGAAGAATGACTAGGGGCAGTGGCTCGTAGATAAAAGGAAAGTGGATGCAAAAAAGGTTGTTGAACAAAAATGAAGAATGATGGTAATGACGGGAGAATCCTTATTTCGCAAGATCCGGAAAGGGAAGTGCTGGTGAAATTTCTATCGTAAAGATGCTCCAAAAAGTTGTAACAAGACAAAGGAAAATGGAGCAGATGGGTTCGAAATGAAGCTAGGGCACTTGTCGTAAATGACAGATAATTAATTGTTTTGAATAGAAGTTGCAACAGTTTTGTGACGGGGGGTTATTATAGGTTTTTTTCCAAAATATAAATTGAAAAAAGAGCTAAGTCAATTAAAGAGAAAAAGATCTACCTTTTCCTGCTTAGTTCATAGGTGTGACTTAATCTTAAATCTGCATTCAAGTATTCCAAATTTTTAATTTTGATAAAGGAAATTAAAAGAATATTATGTAAATATTTAGATGGCTTTGTTATTATTATATATCGAATATATCTACAATTCTCTTTTATAAATTGATATTCTGTTATTTAACTTTTCAATGTGACAAGGAATTTTAAAAAATTTTACCTTTGCAATTGTAAGGCTAAAAAGAATTTCTAAAGAATGCTGACTGCTGTTATATAACAGTGGCGTAACGGAGAATATTAGGGCTTCCTTGTAAAGTCAGGTTTTTTTAAAAAATAAATTTATTTGCAAAACTTCTCATGCTCCACATTGCATAACATGAGGCTTGCACACTTAGATGGTAGCATCATTATAAAATTTAAAATAAAATTAAAATACATTAAGAGACAAATATAAATAAAAGGAAGGGCGGAAACACACACAGAATATAAAGAAAGGGAGGTATATACCTACAAACTTTAAAATCTGTACAGTAAACAAATTTTCTTAGACATTAAGACTTTCAGTACAATTGACCAACAAAGACAAAACAAGTGGTCAGGAAATACCTAAGCGTTTCAACTCTTTTTAAAATTTTCTCTTTTACAAAAATAAAGGTTACAATACAACAAGATATGTTCCGCGGATTCAGCATCCAGACCACAAGAACAAATATAATTTCCAATTAAATTTAACCTATATAAATAGCTCTTAAAAATTCCATGTCATGTTAGAATCTGAGATAAAACTTAAAATCAGTAACAAATTTCTTACATTTTAGCCGTTGATTAAATAGTCGGAAAAAACTTTTTATTCCACAAAGCTTTAGGTGAACCAAGAATCCGGAGTTTCAGGCGGAAACAGTTCTTTCCCAAGCTAATGCTTCCAGTGGGACAATGGCACAGACATCGAAAGGTTCATATCTTGCCAAGTCACGTTTGGGCCCAAACCGGATCTTACAAAGGATTGAAAAACCATAGCCAGATTTTAGACCCTCTAGGATCCTGGGCCCTCCCGCTATGCGGGGGTGTAAGTTACGCCATGGTATAAAACATAATAAAAAGAAACCGAAAACTAAAAGTAAGCAAAATATTAAGATTCAAACATATAATTCTTCAAATGCCAATCTTCATTTAATTGTTTACATAATATGCTTTTCACCTCTTTTCTTCATTTTTTCTCTTAAAATATTTTTTTTTATTTTAATTTCTGAGAAGTTTGGTGTAATGCGAATTATGTAATTAAATATACGTGCGTTTATGTAAAAAGAAAAAGGGAAGAATTTTAGAGTTTTTGCAAACATTTCAAGAAATCTACATATTTTAGAAGACTTTAAATAGCTATTATAAATAAATATACTCTTGTCAGTTCTAATAATATAAACATTATTCATATTTATATTTAAAAACTTTATTCCTCCAGAGCAATTTTAAATTTTTTTAACCGGTCCTTCAAAAAAATATTTTGACGCGAATATAAATGCTTTTTCTTAGTTATGATTTATCATATATACGGATTCCATGACACAATATTTAAGAATCATAAGGTATTTTTTATTTCATAAGATATACTTTTAATTACATTTTGATTAGATTATAATAACTTTGAAGAGCTTGAAATCTTTTCTCAATAATTGTTCTTGATTTCAAAACAAATTTTGTTGCTTTTGGTAATACGAAAAAAAATTAAAAAGTATTTTATAAGCATAATTATATGAAAAAAATATTCAATATTTCTTTAAGCATCTAAAAAAAAACTACTTACATGTTTTTTTTTTATAAAAAATAGGTGATATACTAAAAATCTGATTCATTTTACTCTTTCAGATTCTAAAATTATAACATATGTGACCTACTCTAGGACCCGGTTAGAGGTGTGGGAGGAAGTGAAGGGTGACTCGCCATAATACTTTTCAACCACTTATATTCAGCACACTAATTATCAACAGACACAATTCAAGTATTCAAACAAGATGAGATGTCCCATAAAGACCAGAGGGGATTTAACTACGAGAGACGCGAATTTTGTGTGAGAAAGTCTTCTATTAAATTGATCCTCCTTTTATGGATCAATCTACTATTCTAATATTTGATTTACAATTCAGTTATGGTGACCAATCGTCACATAAATATCTTCAACTATTTAATGCCCGAAATGCGCTATCAATGTTTACTAATACCTGATCGGTAGATATCTTTCCTAGCGTGAGCTTCTCAATATTTCAATCTCCAGGCAACTCCATCTATTCATCTATTCACCTATTCTTCTATCTCTCTATTTATCTATTCATCTATATCTAGAAAACCTATACTATATATATAACTGACCTAATCTGCATATCATGGTTTCTTTTCCCAAAAGGGTTGGCTGTGAATGATAGCCCAAAGATTTCCCAAGAGGATTAGTTGAAGGACGCGTTTAGATCCGTCACAAAATGATTTTGTCTATTCCATCATATCAGTGTGCGTAATAAGTATCTTTGGTTGAGACTTGAAAAATTCATTGTAAAAAAATTTTTAATGAGCATTTTTCATATTAAGGGTAGTAAGGCCATCATCTACTTTATATAGCCTTATATCGGTTTTAGTAAGATGTAACTAATAAATAATTCATTTGTCTTCCAAGTAGCAAAAAATAAATTTGGAAAATATTTATATTGCTATTACGATGCGTCTTTAAATGGTATGATGTGACAAAGCTGGTATGAATTAACAAACGACACAAAATTCCTACTTATACGAGGCATATATTCCTTCTTATATTCCTTCTTTGAATATGAGAGAAAGCTAAAAAAAATAAAAGTAAAAGAATATTGTTGTTATTTAAAAGGGGAAAAAAGACAGGTTAGAGAAATGCTTTAGATTTAGCAACAAATTATAAAGAATTGCACAAGCTCAAATGGTAAGAGAATATACAAAGAGATGTCCTCCAGTTTTCGGGAAAATATCAACGAGACATTAAGGAGCTTCGAGAAAACATTTTGACTACATCGGATTCCGAAATCTCTCCAGGGAAATATTCTAGATATAACAATTACATGTTCAAACATAAATATCATATCTATGCTAGACAGACTGCTTAAGATGATACATGATATATATAAAAAAAATTTTACTGTCTTATTTGGTTTTCTAGTTTTCGTTTCAAAAGTTAACAAACTCCTATTTTCTTTTAACTTGTAGAACGTGATTGAGATCTCAATCCTCAAATAACAGTTTTAATGGGCAGATATAAAATAGATGGACGCGTGTTCCAAAATGATAGGCGTCATTTTCCACATAGATGGGCTGTTTTTTGTAAGAAGTAGGTTATTGTGAAGGAAGAACTGTAAGCAACACCACAGATATATAACATTGAATTTATTACATCAACTAATAATATTTTGTAAATGAGATTTTTTTTATTTATCCATTTATATTTTAATTAATAATTAAGTTATATTTATATGCGTTGTATACTGGTAAAATTTGATCAGTATTTAAATATATTTTAATGGTAATAAAAGAAATATAAAAAGCTTTCTAAAAGTTATATTCTTAAATAAAATGTTTCAGAAATCTGTTTAATGTTAAACAGGGCACATTGTAGAAGAAAAGTAATGTCTCGTTTCAGATTACGATCACTTTTAGATGGATGAAAATATCGATAAATCGTCGCTGTCATTGACTGTATTAAGTTCTTTAATTTTTTTTAAAAAAAGTTATATTTATACTATACCAGCCCACCACACATTCAACGGTTTTTCTTTTTCTTCTTTTTTGAAAGTTTTTCATTTTGACTTCCTGAGTTGCGTGATAGTTTAACAACTAAACCTGATCGGCTTAACTAGTCTGTCATTGATATATAGTTATTAAAAATAATCCATCAATAATCCTTCATTATTAAAAAATAATCATACAAATTTTAGTTATTTCTCTTTACTCGGTTAGCAGCAAGGAAATAAATGCCAGATTCACGACTTGAAGTAATAAAACAGGATTAAGGAATTATATTATTTATAGACATTAGTGTTGTACTGATACAACTATGATCAATTAATTCGATTACAGCTATTATTCCAATGAATTGATTTAACCTCAAATGGATATTTCACGCACATTTTCATGTGTTTTATTTTCCCTTTATTTTCAATTTGATAGGAATCAGAATTTATATATAAAAAAAGTAGTGAGTGAATTTTTAGGCGTACTAAAAGATGAGAATATATAAATTACTTTGTCAAATAATTATTCGAAAGCTAAATCTTATTCCATTCTTTCAGTTTAAAAACAGCTTTATTTTATTTACAAGATTTTCTTTTTGTATGTTCTTAAAAGACACTATTGATTTAAAATTTTATAAATTCACAAAGCTATTAGATTCTTTTAAGATGTATACTTTCAAATTATTAAAGTTATCAAGGCTCTAATTTGATTATAGATAGTACACATATCGAATTTTTTGAGTAAATTCAATCCACTCACCACGCATCCGTTATTTTGAAAAACGTGCAAACGATTTTTAATCAACTGTAGTCTTATATAACCAGGCAGGAAATAAAAATAAACAATTACATTAGATAGGTTCTAAAAACTCTGTTTATAATTATATATTGAACTAATATGGGGGTAATTTCAATCATTGTATAATTTCAGGCAGTAGATTTGCTATATATATAACAAATGGCATAAAGTTCCTCTTCCATTCCTCAATTTTTCAAATATAACTATAGTTTAATATAACAAATAACTAACAGAAACTCTTTTACTGTGATAGAATAGTAGAAGTAGCCGTAGTAGAATTTATTCGTGTAGGATTGTACTAATTATCTAGAACCTACAAAGCATAGTAAAAAATTAAAGTTAATTGCAGTTAAGAAAGGAACTTATAATTTCGCAAATAATATTGCATTGATTTTAAAACTATTCAATTTTATCAGCTTTGAAAGCAATGTTTTTTTCCAGTTGTGTTGGGTAATCAACACATATAATTTACTTTCACTTAATAAGAAAAGATCATCTTTAATCTTAATTGAAAATAGCACAAAATATGTCACTACGATTCATAAAAATTTCAGTTAGAGCTGATGATAATATAAAGTTGTTTTGACGGTGAATGACAAACAAATAAAAACTAAAATAATTAAAATAAAAGATTTTTTTTAGAAAAAAAACTACTATTCATTTAAAATACCTCACTTAATTTTCAAGAGCTACTTACACTTAGCACTTACGCCTTGTGAACAAGTCAAAATTTTAAATGAGAGCTTTCGGTGAAAATCTCCAGAGCAGAAAATCGGTAATTTCGTAATGAGTACTTCAGTTTTTCTATTTTTTTAATCATTTACTGATAGATGATTTTAAGGGCTAACGAAATGTAGTTAATATTACTTCTATAAAGAAATAAAGAGCCTTCGATTAGTACAAAACACACGTGAAGTGTTTGACACTTGATCTTATATAACATGGCTTGTAGAAAGATAATGCTATTTAACATGAATAACAATTTCCTGGGAAACCTCTTAAACCTTGATACACTTTCTTATTCTTAGTGTCAGTCAGATTTACCTCTAATCTTTAACAGCCGAAATGTCAGTTCTATTGACTAAGGAATGTATGAATTTGTCAAATGTAAATGCCGAAGAGAATGTAAATAGGCCTAATATAACCCCAAGCCCAATTAAATTTCAACCTACATGAAAGAAAAGCAAATCAGCAAGGTGCAAGAACCTTCAACCTTTCCTTAGGAATGAACTTTAATCTTGTAATCCCTAATACACATTTACAAATACAAGTTTGGATTAAAATCCAGCCCTCTGTAATGCGTTATTTGGCTTGTTTATTACCAGTATATTGATGAATGTAATGTTTAGTGAGATTTTCAAAACGTAAAAATTTTATTGAAATCTGAGTTTATGAAATACTCTTTCATTACCAGATTTACATTTCCTTCGCTTTATGTTTTGTGTTACCTGTGCTATTTTTCTCCAGTCCTAGAAATAATAATCCTGTAGATTTTCACATTTCAAAACATCAATCTTCCGTCATCCAATTTCAAGACTCATTTTTCCTTTTATAAAATATTCGCTAAGAAACTTAACAGCATTTTTAAAGGATTTTTCTGAGATAGAAGCGTCGTGATATGTCATATCTGGAAACAATGATGATAAAGAAAATAACGAAGAGTATATAGAAAAGCTGAACACTTATCAACAAAAGTAATTGAGAGTTTAAAACTGCAAAAAAAATACATGTCTGTATGTGAAAATAAAATAAAAATTAGAATTCTGAAAAGCTCATTAATATCAAAAATCTAACTCATAATATCGAATTGTATCCAAATAACAAAAACATGTTCTTAGGTTCAGCAACACATTTAAGGTCAAAGACACAACAAATATATTTATTTAATTTTTTTCGAAATTTGATTTAGATATTTTGCTCGATTTTTTGTTTCCTGTCTTTTTTTATGTTTTTCTTCCCTCTCATCCAGCAGTCAACATAAAATTATCGTTACTATATAAAAGTTAACAATTTATAACAACCATTATCAATTATGACATTTAAAAATAGTAATTTCATTTCTCTTTTCCATGTTGGTGTTGTTATTAAAAAATGAGTGATCGCAAATCTATCTTTCTGTCAAAATCTTTCATAGTTCACCAATTAAATTTCCACAAAATACAAATAACCTCAAAAAAGACTGAAATTTTACGCTACCTAGTACTCTATTATGAATTGAACTAACACAGTTTTACCGTTCCAAACAGTAGCAAAATACATAGCAAAAAAAACCAAAGTTTTATAAAGGAAAAATATTGTGTTTTGAGGAAAACCATCTGCTGACTAGAAGAATACATCTGTATTTAGTTGAAAATTCCATTTATTCTCAGCCCATTTACAGCCCAAAGTTTTCTACCTTTGTTCTGTCCAGATCTCATTCCTTTTATACTGTTCATCTTAAGTATTTTCTTAGAGAGTTTAGCACGAATTTCCTCCACATTCTTATAATGTTGTAACATTTCTAAGCCTGTACTTCCTGAAAAACTTTTTAAATTGTAAAATCGTAGCGCATTGGCTTTATAAAAATGTTTTCAAACAAAAATAATTCTGTTTCCTTTTTTTTCCAATTAAGATGCATTCTTCCAGAACTTTATTTGTGCTTTATATGTTCCGAAATTGTTTAACTTCATTGCACTTAACTTAATATTGATTTCTAGTAAAATCAGGCTTTTTCTTTATTGTCTGTTTCAACTTTATTGTTTTTCAGAGAAAAATAATAGTCCATTTTTGTAGCAGAAAAATATCCTATAATCTAATTTTCTTTTGCAAGATGAATATTTTTCAACTTTACAAATGAAGTCTGAAAATGAATCGAAGACCTGCAGCTGTAAGAACCTTCACACAAAAGGTAAAAAACTAAGCTACTTAGAAATATTTTGAAAGCAAAAATATGTGTTATTATTTAATAATCAAATACAACTCTATGGGCACAAATCGATTAAATAATTGTTCCTATAATTTTAATTAACAAATTTTAAATATTTTTCTATACTAAATATTGATAATGCAACAACTCTTTTAACCGATTTAAAAATAGGAATTTTCTACAATGAATTCTAAAAACGCTATTCAATCCCTTATAAAATTTTAATTCTAAATTTTTCATGTGGTTATTTTGGTGGATGGAAAAAGGATTTGAATTAAATTTAAATTTCTATTCAATCGAAAAATAAAGCCATTTAAAGGCAAGCCTAAATTTACGTCAGGTTTTCTCACTTCTTTTGTTTAGGAATTAAATTAAACGTCGGAACTCCTTGCGACCTTTTCTTGGCCTTACATTCCCAATGTGAATTTTCACACGTATGAGCTTATTTTAAGAAAAGTATGACTGACAAGTTTTTTATTCCTTTAAAAAACTATTTAGCTAAATACATCGGATAACGTTAACACCCACTCGACCCCAAAGTTCATACGTACTCAGAAAATATTCTTCTAAGTAATATGTTTCTAACTTAAATGTAATCGATTCGAATTCCTTTTACCCACTTTACTTAGTTATTTTGTGGCAAGGATTCGAATATTAATGTCCATACCTATTTTTTTCATTCTTTAATATCTCGTCATTTTCTATTTCAAGTCTATCTTGGATTTCATTCCTGAACTGAAACTAATTTTAGGACCCACATCCAGGATTGCTTGCAAAACTTCCTGAGTACTCGTATTAAGCTGATTTTGCTTTTATTTTCCAAAATACTTATTTGTGAAATATTCACTTTTTATATACGCCCAGAAAGGTGTTAATGAAGGACAATGAATAGGTGTCGTGGGTTTATTTGTAAAACTTATATCCCTTGTTGTCGCAAGAGATGTGGATGATTTTAAACAAACCATATATACCTACTAAATATCCTTTAGCTTAAATAACACTTGAAATCCACGAAAATATACAGTCGACTCTCACTAATTCAAATCTTAGATAATACGAACCTCTTGCTAATTCGAAGTATATGCTCAGTCCCTAGAAAAACTCTTGATATTTCGAACTAAAACAACCGTTTTGATGCACTCAATATTTCTAAGTAAAATCTGTGGCTGGCCAGACTAAAACACTCGATAATTCGAAGCTATCTTATAAAACTCTCGAAAATTCGAACATTTACTATCATGTATAATCCTGTAGCAAACAGATTGGAGTGGTGTATAGTCTCTGCGTGTCTTCCCTGTAACGTAGCGCTTTGATGGCTATCTGTCTGCTACCCCTTCTTAGTGTTTTCCGGTTCCTCAAACGAAAGGATAATTTTATTGCTTTCCTTCTTCAAGAAGATAATAGACATGCCACACTTGTTGCCAGCTGTCCATATCTTTCGTTTAACACGTGGCCTTACTACAGATGTATTTAGAAAGGATGGTCCGCTATATTGTGAAGAAGAGATGCGTAGGATTGAGTATTTTGCGTCGGACTGACATGACGATTTATGGCTCATCTGTGTGACATAGCAGGTGGCACCCAATAGAGCAAGGGCCGGACTGGACCGTGCCTTGAAGAACTGATGAGTGTGGGACAGTGTCTGAGGGAACCGGGTGCGAAACGATTTTATTTCCATTGAGGAATGGAAGAGATTAAGAGGGGCGTGAAGGAGTCTTGTTCGAGAGTTTAAGAAAGATGGTGTGGAAAAAGAAAGAAGAGGAGCAATGGAGGACAGCGATAAAAAAAACTTGTAAAATTTTTGGGTGGACAGATTAGGTTAGAAGAGCTTACCCAACGTCTATAATTTTAAGTATACCCCGTAGCTGAATGTGAAACTGTGAGTACGCTTTGTGTTAATTTTAGATTCTAAATTCTAAATTAAAAGTTTCAAATTTAAATGTGTGTTAGAAAAAAATTTCTCTTTTTGTATTTTGGGAGTTTTTTTCTTACCTCTTGATAATTCGAAATTTTTCATTGGTCCTTCCAACTTCGAACTATCGAGAGTTTAATGTATCTTGATATATATAAATAATAAGAATTAATTCATGTACTTTCGTATTTTTACAAGGAGGCTAAATGGAAGACATTGGAAAGGGATATGATAAAACACAGGTTGGCAACCTAAGGTATGTGGTGCAATTCTCAGTGGCACTCTGCACTACTCTACAATTTTGTCAATATTTTAGTGGGTGGAAGTTGATAAATTTATAATGGACCTTATTTGACAACATCTTTAAAATTGCGGACATTTACGGAATTACGAAAAAAATCTGAAAGATAATTCCAAAAATAAATTTACAGCTATTTTGTAAATTATTGAATGTCAATGCTGGAGAGATTTAATTGTTTGAAGAGAGAAAATTGCATGTACTCTCTGTTTTCTGCTTTTGGATCTACATATGTTAGTAAAAAATGTTTCATTTTGTGACGGATCTATACGCGTCCTTACACTAACCCTCTTGGGAAATCTTTGAATCTATTAAAATGTATCAATCTTCTCCTAAGAAGAAGACGTGATATGGAAATTAAGTTTATTATATATAGTTCAGAGAGAGAGAGAGGTTCGCTTACTAGAAATATAGGTAGTAGAACGTTGGTGAGTGAGTTAGAAAGTGAGATGGTTAGAAAGTTAGTTAACTAAAGGTGACAAGTGAGATACACGAGAAGAATACCAAAAAATAGGTTAGAAAGTCCGTGGGAAAGATTAAAGACAAGAAGGTAATATTTGAAAGATTAAGCTTTAATTAATAAGAAGACTGTCTACAGTTCAGGTATTGTCACCTAAATATTACGTTTGATATTTAAAGTATTAAAAAGGTTAAGTGGCCAATAGTTTCATATCTACCATGTAAAGTAATATTAAGGTAGTAGATTGATTATTTTAAAGTGGTTGATTTATTAGATGTATTCTCCCAAAACGCGACTCTCGTCCCCTCCCTCTGATGACTGATTGGAACATCCTATTTATTGTGTTGCATTGAATTTTTTTTTGAGTCGATTAAAGTGCTAAATAAAATGATTGGAACTTATCATGTCAAATCATTCTTCACTTCCTTCCACACCTTTAGCTGGGTCTCAGGGTAGACGGCAAGGAAGGGGGGTTTATAACAATCTTATGAAAAATATTTTGAGTCCGCAAAGAAATTATTTAAAAACTGAATGCTCAAAATCGTGTCACAAATTGAAAATTATTAATTTACTTCTGATTTTGCGATATGAAAGTGTGTGTGAGTAGAGCGGGGCAAGCATTAGGCTCGCGTTAAAAATTTTATTTATCTTTTTATTTAACTATAATGAAGAGAAATACTTATATTTTATGTTGTCTAATTCTTATTTTAATAAATATGTTTAAAAATACTAAATATTTGTACAATTTTAATTTTTTTGAAGAAATAAATATATTTAATTCTGTTTATTTTTATATTAAGAAATATCTTTAAATGATGCAAAATTAATATATAATAAAAATGTAAATACCTATATCATTAACTTCTATTCTTTAACTCTGCATCCATTATCGCGGGAATCGAAATGTTTTGAAACATGTCCTACTGTGTGACACGCTGAATCCTATTGGTAGATTGGTTTGGCATATCAGAGCTAAAGGCTGCGGACCGCTGTGGTAAGACATGTACAAAATTAACACATTCTTTATTTGAAAGGTTTGAAAAATGGTGTAGTGACTTCTTCAGTTAAGAAATGATTTAATTTTTAAATGTTCCCCTTTGTAGCTGATACAGCAAATAGTTACATAAAAAACATAAATTTGAAAAGATGAATAAAACTATAGATAGAGTTTTTCGTAAGATTGCAAAAAAAACTTCTGGCAAATGTATTTTTAAAAACTTATTGGAGTGAGTTAAAGTTAAAAAGTGTAGGTGATCAATGTTACATTTCCTAAGTAAAAATAACTATCTGCAAAATTTTAACAAACAAAATGATTGAATATTGTTGTATTATTTGAGACCAAGTATCTTTATAAATTCTTATTTGTAATTAGCACTTGTAGTACACAAACATACAAAATATCAAGAGATATGTTATTAATTAGTGTTTATTTTACTAAATAAATTTGTTTAGAAACTAAATATTTTCAAACTTTTGAAAGTTATTTAATTTTATATGCGTGTAGTAAGATGATATTTGTTATCGCATAGATAAACGCAAATATAAAATAAAAGAAATTAATTCTAAAACAAATGCCTCGAACCGTAAGTTTTGCTTAAATTAAAATTAATGAAGTTTCGAAAAAACTGGATAAAAATAGAACGAAATTTTAAATGCTGCTTCAGTTAACTTAATTCATATTTGTCTTAGTAGGAAAAATAAAAAATAAGGATCTATTTCTTAAAAAAAAATTATAATTACTTAAAAAGCTAAAAAATATATATAAAAAATTTCTGATAATTGACCCGAAATGAAACAATATTTTTTTTCTTGTAAATAAGCCTTTTTCAGCTTTTCTTATTTACAATTACAGTTTTACGAACACTATTGACAGTAATTTTAACTTTGGCATAATTATATTATCGTTTTAATTAATTGCGGGGAAGATTATTTTAAATAAATCATTTCAATGTAATAAATAAAGATTAAAAACATTTTGAAAAAAAATTAAAAACAAAGAAATCGAATAAAATTTAAATTATGATAAATGTTTATTAATAAATAATGATAAAAAAACATAAGTATAAGTTGGTATATAAAGATAGGGATTTTCTCTCCACGTAATCGAACAAGACGGTTACATGGGCTTTGAAGCAGTACCATTATTCCTCATTTTATCCGTAAATAAGTTTAATGTTGTGTTTCCCATGAACCGGATTCTTTTTTTCAAAACCAGGTGTTTGCACGGTGATGAAAAGAATACTAATATTTCAGTTGAAAATATTGTCAGATTGTTTATCTTGGCTTCATAAGATTGTATTTGATTGCTAGTGTGCATAACAACATCCTTAGACTTCGTGATGTTGATAGAGGAACAGGCATATATCAAATTCTAAATAATTTCAAATGATGTTTCTCAGATTTGCGAAAAAAATCTGATTATTTTGTAGGTTTATGGTGGAGTACATGGTGCTCTACCATTAGAAGTTCTAAGCTTCTTTTACTTAAAGTTATTTTTACTTGAGAAAAACTTTTCCAGTCAAGAAATAGAGAAACGCGTTAAGAAAAACATTTTCATTAGTATACACACGAATATTTTATCGTTCATTTAAAAGAATGATTGGTATTCATTTCAATATTCTTGGTATATTTTTACATATTACATTAAATCTTGAAAGAACTTTGATAATAAAGGAACCACATAGTTCAATGACTTCTTTTTTTATTTTATAAACGTCAATGCTAAAAATAAAACTTTTCTTAAATATATCGTATAATATTTTTGAAATAATTTGTGATCTACTGCAGAAAGAAAGAACCCCAAACCACAAAGTTAACTTGAATTTTTTTTTTTTTGAAAACTCGAATTTTTAAACCTAATGATAGATAATTCGGATATATATATATAACATTTTATTGATTTTCTAATGGTAAATTGTTCATAAAATTAGTAATGGCTGATGAAACTAACTTTCTTTGTCAACATCAAAATTTGAAGGAGAGCATTTTTCTTTATTTAACCTTTTGTTCCTTCAATGAATCCTTTATTACTTTTAGAATAAAATCGTTAAACAAGAATTATTTTCGATTGTAAAAATCCTTTATAGCAATATACTTTTTGATAAATTGTCTGCAGTCTGAAAGGGATTCGAAGTCCACATTTAAATAAACCATTCAAAAATTTTCCAGATTGAAATTTTTACAAACTATTAACTGAGTACTTAACCCTTTCTTGCATCACATCCACTAGTAAACAAAAGTTTTTTTACTCTTCCATAAATGCCTTGATAGATTCCATTCCCATGTTTATTCATTCTATAGAATTTGCAAAATAGTGGCAAAAAGAATTCAATTACAAACAACTAAATGGAGGTATTTTGGGGATCTGTATGTATATGTCAGTTGTAGATTTGCCACTTAAGAAATGGTATTGATCACCGCAAAAAAATCAGGAAGTTATTTCAAATGCAATTACAAACCAAAATTTCCCCTTCAGACAAGCTTTGCTCTCATAGATGTCCTTTATGATGCAGAGGAGCATTTGCCTCGACTAACTGCAAATACAGAATTTAGAATTCGCGATAATGCAAAGTCTTTGTAGCTGAACTTTTATGTTGAAACTTCGCGTTTAAACTGAACGAAATAGTGTCATCTTATACTATTTCATTTTTACTGATTCTATTTCAACCTTAGATTCTCATAAGTGTATTTCTTCGTCTAACAACATAATCACCGAGATTTAAAAGCGACTTAAAAGCTTGAAAGATAAAAACATCTACATAGTTTTGCATTTGTTAGCAGACACACGGGTGTTTTTGGAAATGAGCGGGACGATTGGCTTGCAAAGGCTGTCCACCAAGCTAAAAATTGACCTTGCCGTTGATATTCCTAAATCCTTTTACAAGAAGATTAAGTAAGAAAGAATGGTGATGTCTTGGAACCAAGAGTATCTCATTTCAAATACAAGGGGCTTAACAAAGAAATTTTTTCCATCCATGAATAAGAGACTACTATGCCATCATTTTTATACTAATTACAAAATAACCAAATTTCTCACTTTGGTCATAGTAATTTTAAAAGTTATTTGAACAAATTTAATTTGGCTCCGTCATCTTCCTGAAATTGTAGCATTGGTGGCGAGGAAAATGTAGAGCATGTGCTCTTTCTGTGTTTCAAGTTTGTCGGAAAAAGAAAGGTCCTAAGACTGGCTCTCAAGGGCGTTAATAAAAATTGGCCTCCAGATTTTCACCAACTTATTTCCACCTGAAGTGCTTTTAAAAAGTTCTGTAAATTTATTGTTAACATGTAATCCTTCATGAATTCAAAACCTTTTTCTTTCCTTTGTAAAGTATTTCACTCTCACTTCAGTAAGCCCTGTGTGATACTTTGTGGTGTACGGAAATTTATAAACGTTTTCAATAAAAAAAACTAAAAATACAGTTTAAAGGCGAAAAATTAAGTTATGCTCCAGAAACTCCATATATTCCTGCATCGAATGTAAAATGTATTTATGCATTTTTAGAAAACCTGACTGTTTATATTTTTATCTCCAAGATGGTTTAAAAAAATAACCATAAAGATATGTCCACATGCATGCTATGTATATGAAAGCTAGCCACTGTACAGGACAAATTGCAGCAATTATTTAGAATGAAATTTGAACAAAATTACTTTCTTTATTATTTCTGAAATTTTTTAAAACGGGGAAAAACACAAACTTTTTTAAAAACTTTTCCAGAATATCCGAATGCAACAAAGGGTTGAAAACATTGTGGACTATTCTCTCCCAAAATACTCCAGAGATTTTATTCTAATTTAATTCAAGTTTAGAGGAATGTTTTAAATAAATAAATATTTCACAAAAATATCTCCACTATATGACTAAAAATAAATAACTCTTCTCTCTCGACTATTAAAGCTCCAGATCTCAAATTAAAACCATTCATTTATAAACAGCATAAATAAAATATATCATTTAAAAATCTTAATTTTATTATTATTATTATTATTATTATGATTATATCTTGAACTGTACCGCTTCCAGTTAAAACATAATTTATCTGTTTCCTTTTTATAGTCTCTAATAAACCTAATTGTAATTTAACTATATTCAAATGGAATATTGTTTAATACGATACAATCTAATTTGCATCATTAACTTCTTTTAGATGAACCTAAGACTATTTACAAGTTATATGAGAAAATTTTACATTTACGCAAATATATTTTCCCCAAAAAGAAATAATTCATTAAATATTTCTTCTTAAGGAAAAATTTTAAACTAATTATATAAAATTAATTTTAATGCAATATCTTTTAATTGGAATACATTCTTCGGCTGCTGTTTAATATATGCTTTTCTTCTCGAAAAAAATACCTATAATTAAAAATAGAACTTTGAAAACAATGCAAAAGGAAGTAATAAATTAAATTAAAGCTTTTTAATTATGTTATTTTAGTTCCTATTTTCTAGTACTATGTTCACTTCTTACCTGGATATATTTCTAGATAAAAATGTATTATTTTATTTTTATTGGCTTTTGAATATAAATGTGTTATTAATTTAAAGTATAAAGACCTCAATTCGTAAGTTAGCTGCAAATTCCTCTATAAAATGTTTTAAATAAGTATTGTTTTTCTTACGAATGATAAGAGCCCACAAGTAACTGCTATGAGTGCAGTAAAAATGTTTTCTCTGTTTATTAATCAAAAGAATAAGTTGAAAAATTAGCAAAAAAAAATTTTTACATGTTCTTCTTCCGAAAGAGATTTTTCTTTATTCTTTGAAAAATCATTCTATGAAAATTCATATTAATCATTTTTTAAATTTAATTTATTCATGTTCTTCATTTATAGGAAATCTATACTTTTCCTTACAAATATAAAATTTATAAAAAAATACGACATTTTTTTCCCTTTTGAATTATTGCAATATTTAGGAATTATTGCCCTTCCTTTGAAATTGATGGAAAGGAATATTTTTTTAATTTCTGTAAAAGTGTTTGTGAGAAAACAAAAATACTTTTTTTAGTACATATTTTCCCCAGGAACTCGTTTTTATTTATTCCATTAGTAAAACTGATTAACATTAAAGTACCTAAAATGAAAAAAGTTGTATCATGCTCATTAAATTTGAAGAAGAATTACAACTTTACTTCTGAATTTCCGGCACAAACTTACTTTCACCGTGTAATCTCTTTTGATACGTGTTAAAAACCAAGAAATACAAAACTTTATCGTGATACATTCTCTAACATAAAAAGCGTCACACCAAGAAATTATGTGAATGGAGCAAAATTATGTATGCACATACCTAGTGACAGAATATGCAAATAATTAATTTTTGCTGCTAATAACTGATTAGTTGGAGTTCTAAGCATTGCAATGCAGCAATTGGATGGTGTACCAAACATGTAACATTCCTGTGCTAAGACACAGCTTCAGTGAGAATAAGGCTCCGTCTTTTGCAATGCCTCACCAATATATACGGCCGAACAGTATGAACAATGTCACCATTTGAGAGAATTACTTTACCCATTTTCATCTTATTCGTATAACTTTTTCTTAGGGCTTCGTTTTTATGCTATATAATGCGGTATATTCTCTCTGATTTATTCTAGTTCGTCGCAAAGACAACTCAAGAGAAAATTTCGTATGCCATCTAGTTAGATTAAAAAGATATCAGGCTGTTTTGAAATCATTAGAAACTAAGTTGAATTTGTCGAAAAAATTGATATATTTATTTATTTGACTCTTCCGGCTCCTTTATTCTGTTCAATTAAAAAAAAACAAATAAACACTGCCAGTGTGTGTGTTTTGAAATATAATGTAGATTTGTAATGAACATAAGCAATTAATCTGGTTAAACAAACTAATTAACATAATTTTTTTAAATAGGATTCAAGTTTATTATTTTTCCCGGTCATTGACATACCACTAAAAACAAGAAAACGAGAATAAAATTAATCTCACATCATCTAATCCTTTATTTTTACTATAAATAAATTTGTATAAAATTTGTATATATATATTAGAGTTAAAATCTCCAACGTGATCAATATGATGCAAATATATTATATATACACTAATATAAATTATATAGTGCTGATTTTTACTTTAAAGAAATATGTCACTCCTATTACAATATTTCGTTATTGTTGTGTAATAGTTGCTATTGTATAATACTGCTTACGTTCTGATGTTCTATAACGCTTGTGTCTATGTTAAGATCATGAAGATGTTTCCAGAGTTGAAGTTTTTCTTTGTTTAACTAATTATAAACTGTTATCTCCTTTTACTAATTTTTAGCAATTTTGGTTGAATTATTGCAAGATACATGTGGAAAGGGAAAATATGAAAGCATTGTAGAGAATAATTTTTTTGACAAAAGTAGTATTTCCTTCTTTTTTATTGAATCGAGTTGGTGGTCTCTCGCAGTACTGAATTTCATTTTGTTTCATTGATAGCAAAACCTTTGATCAAGGATTGAAAGCAAAATCACAAAGCATTATATATTTTTTACTAACAGAAAAATATAAGTAGCTCACCTTGTTTCACACAACAGGAAAATTTCGTAAATTTAGAATGAGGTGCATAATCGAGTGAAAAGACATTTATTTATGAGAATTTTTCTCGCAAAATATACGAAAATATATACCTCCTCCAAAAGATGCGTAAGAATTGTAAAGCATAAATAACCTTAAGTAAAATGTTGAACTGAGCGATGTGTAAGCAAAAATGCTAAAGAGAAATTTGCCGGAGTAACGGGTTTTTTTTTTTTTTTTGTTTAAAGTAGAGGGGTTTATATACAGTGAAAATTGTTTAACACGAAACTGAAGGGACTGAAATATTTTTTCGTGTTAAAAGAATTTCATGTTTATGGATATCGCAAAAAAATAACCCATATTTAAACAAAATTTAATTGATTAGAGTATATATGCATGCATTTAATAAAAATAAGTGAAACAAAACATTCACAAGAATTTAATGAAATTTATTACAAAATTTTCAATTTTTTGAAAAGCAAAACATATATTGAATTTTTGGAAAATAATCTGATATTTTACTTTGCATTGTCTCTTTTAGAATCCGTCAACGAATTCTTCGATGTCTTCCATTTTGTTATTCATTTCGCCATTGGAATGTACATCTAAATAACTGCACATACTTTTCATGATGTTCCTCATCTTGGATTAGAAACGTTCCAACCATCCTATTGCAGATAATGTACCCACTTGCATTTACTTTCTATCATTAAAGATCGTGATATCGAAGCATTCTGATATCTTGCATGCTTAAACCTAACAAGTAAAGACATCTCAAAATCCTAGTGCTTGGCCGTTCTCATCCGTTTTCACTGTCTAAAACTTACTCCGTTCAAGCATTTCCGTAATTTGGTCTCTTTTAATTATTGTTGATAATGCAGAGTTAGCAATACACCAAGATCTTTCCAGATTTCCGTTTTTGTCTTCTGTTTTTGATCAAAAGCCTTAAGTAATTCCATCTTCATTTTAAGCGAAATAGCAGTTTGCTTTTCCCTGAGCTCTTTGTCATTGTTCTCATTAAAAATTCTTCTTTAATAGAAAAAGCGGTGATGTTTTTCGTTTTTGTTCTTTCGCAAAAAAGAAATCTTTTCGTGTTAAGCGATTTTCGTTTTGTGTTAAGAGAAAAAATGCATGAAAATACATTATAGTTTGTCGGGACCGTTGTAATATTTCGTCTTAAGCGTTTTCTCGCTTAACGTATTTTATTGTATATATTTGAAAGAGGCGCATTGCTACGATTTTAAAACACATTTTTTTCAACTCAAAATAGTGAAAACTTTTGGTTTTATTTTTGGGTTTCATCAGCAAAAATTTCATCTTACAAAAAATTATATAATTAATAATTGTTATTTAATAAACTTATTACATTCCAGAAACATTGCATTTTCTTGTTTTACAACAGTTTATTGTACCTCATTGTTTGATGCAGGATGACATCAAAAACCAATTCAATTATCTTATTCATTTTGTTCACAAATTAAAGCTTGCACAAACACATTTGCTTTAAGAAAAAAATATTTTTCTTTTTCAGGTATGATCATTAAGTAATTGAAACATGATAATAAGATTTTCATGATTGATACATTAATAATCAGACCTTTGAGGCGTCAAAGATCAAAGTCTTTAGCATAAATTTGCATTAAAAGATGATTTGGAGAGAGCAAGCAGGAAACAGTATTCAAATTAATTTACTTTTAACGCGAAAACCCTTAAAACTAGTTATCGGTTAACACGAAATAATATAACGGTCCCGACAAACTACTACATAATTTCATTGATTTTTTCTCTTAACACGAAACGAAAATCGCTTAATACGAATATATTTGTGTGGGGGGCAAAATACGGAAAACACCAGCTGGATTAGACTGTCCTATTGTATAATCAGAAGAATTCAACACGGTAGATGATGATAATGCACGTGTGTGTATATAGTCTTATATATGACAGACAAAGACATTTGGGAGTTTGTTCAAAGCACAAAAAATATCATTGATGCAGATTCCGACAACGACAGCTCTTGTTCCCACATAATTCGAGGAACGCCATGAAAAGTATGTGCAGTTATTTAGACGCACATTCCAATCGTGAAATAAATAACAAAATGGACGACATCGAACAATTTGTTGACAGTTTTATATTGAAAAAGACAATGCAAAGAAAAATACCAGACTATTTTCCAAAAATTAATATTTGTTTTGTTTTTGAAAGAACTTGAAAAAAATTTCATTAATTTCGTTTATTTTTTGTGTATGTTTTTGTTTCATTGATTTTTATTTAATACAGGCATATATATGTATCTATGTAGTTAAAATGTACTCTAAAACACATAATTTTGTTGATAAATG
This sequence comes from Trichonephila clavata, assembly GCA_019973975.1. Classification (NCBI taxonomy): domain Eukaryota; kingdom Metazoa; phylum Arthropoda; class Arachnida; order Araneae; family Nephilidae; genus Trichonephila; species Trichonephila clavata. The sequence continues at coordinate 113,607 of BMAO01010494.1, read as the reverse complement.
TTTTTTCAATATTCTTTAACACGAAATTCTTTTAACACGAAAAAAATATTCCATTCCTTTCAGTTTTACGTTTACTGTATTCTAAAATCATTATCATATTCCATGTACAGCGTAAAAACTATTTATTTTTGTTTCGGGATAAAATAAAGACAACACATTTATAGAAAATCAATAATAAAGTAAGTTAACACTAGTTAACACATTTTAAAAGGAAAAAAATTATAAATTTTTATTTGTCTATCGTAAATATTATAAATCCATCATGAGCATTTCCACTTGTTTTCCTTTTATATTTGGCCCATCCACTAAAACTAGTTAAGACAGTAAATTGTTAGACACATGTATATATATATATATATATATAGTGATAAATTTACATTTCAAAATTTAGAGCGAAAAATAAATTTTTCAAGATAAATAATAATCATAAATCAAATTAAATTACTTGAGTGAATGTAACTAAACTAATAAGGATAACTTGAACATTTCAGCATAAATGATAAATATAAATCAACCCGGACATTGAAAACCTGTCTATATTTCAGTTTTTTATTCAAATTATATATATAATTATTCGAAAACCATTATTCTATTCCATGTACAATGTAAAAAACTTAAAACCTTTTTCGTTTTTGTTTTAAAATTTATGTTCTAGGTTATTTCTAAAACCAGAAATGCAACAATTGATTGCAAAACAAATTCAGAGCTCTAATTGTAACAATGTTGCTCTAAATATTGGTTTTGAAAACCTGATTTTATAAATAGCAATCTTTTAATTTCTTGTTATTTCACATATATCATTCTTTTCTTCTTTTCTTTTATATAAATATAAATAACAAACTTTTTTATATAAACATAAATTCAATCGTTTATGTTATTGGTTTTGAATAAGATTCCCATTTATAACTTTGAGCTAAATTTCACTCAATTATTTCAAGCAAGGTTTCAGTTATTTTTCAAGTGTGATTCTAGCTTATATTAACATAAATATTTAAATAACATGTTTCCGTGTTTTTAGAATTATTAAAGTTTTTTGTGCAGAGGCAAAAATGGAACAGTAGGATTTTTTAGTCCATTGCCTTTCTCACTCAACATAATAAAAGTTCTGCCGTAATCAACAAATTTGCTGAAAAGAAGCTTAGTGATTTTCATTTTGTTCTATTAAATCATTCTACTTAGAAAAAATTTCGAAAAAAATTAAAATATTTAAAAGGAGGGTGAATTTTATGAAAATATATAAAAAGGAAGAAGGATTACACAGAACAATTTAAAGCAGAATTTTAAAATGTATTGTAAAATTAGTATATCATTAAAAATTATATATGCTAGAGTCACAATCTATTATAATAAAAACCGCCTTCTGTGTTCTAATAAGTATGCAAATGATTTGAGATTGTTTAAATTTCAAACTTTGGAAATATTGATTAGTAAAATAAAGCCGGCGTAGTTGGTTAAGCGTTGGTCTTGTACTTCCAAGTTTGCGGGTTTCGACCGCGGCCCAAGTCGGTAGATTTTCATGATGCAAAAAATCGACTGAGTTCATGTCGTATGATTATGCAGCAAGTTAAAGATCCCTAGAGTAAGTTCGCATCGTCAGAGCTCAGGTACCTCTTTCTGGGGAGGAAGCTAGGTGTCAAAATTACATTGCGACAATTGGTATCTGCCCATATGGTGCCGCAATAAAAAGTGATACCAACTCCCGGAGAAAGTATTAGATCTGCAATGGTAATTATCAATCTGCAGCCCCATTTAAAACTAATAAATAATTTTCTAAATTAATAATTTCGATATTCATTAAAAATATCCTTTAATTTTTCAAGAACTATTAACTTATAAAACATTTTCTACATTTGAGTTTGATTACCACGTCGCGTAAGTTTATATCGATTGATTATTGATTTTATTTGGTAAAAGATCTTTAACGTGTCTCAAGGGATATGGAAGTTTAATCACTGAATAAATGTTCTTTTAGAAATCTTGATATTTTCATTCGTATTTTTTAAAAAGACAGAGTTTTCTGAAAGTTTATATGTTTCATTCGGTTTTAATAAAAATATTAGCTAGAAATTTTTTTTTTTGAAATATTTTAAATGAACCTTCTGCATTGCATGCCTTTGCATCATGCTTATTTACAGATTTTTATGCTGTTCAAAACACTTTGTATAAATGCTTACATACTACAGTAGTCTTTACTATATTGATTAAATTTAATAATATTGATATAATTTATAAGAATTTAATAATTTGCATAATTCTGTGGAAATAACTAATATTTTCATTGCAATAATATACAGTAAAACCCGAACTTGAGCGACAGGTGGGACTAAGTGATAACCGAGTAAGAGAGTAGGGGTATGATTCCGCATATAAATAGATATAAATTATTTTTATTTGGGGTCGAGACGAAAGAAAATTATAATTTAGAAGAAAAAAAAGTTTAATAGAATCTTAGACAACATAAATACAAAATTGAAAACCGAAGTTATTTTGATGTAGAAGGATTCATTAAATAACAAAGTAATCCGCCGGCTATAAAAGATTTTTTTTCTCCCACAAAATTTCCTCGTATTATGTTCGTAAGTTTTTTTATTCATTGTTTTGTTGAAACAATATAGTCATCGTTCGAGTCTATATTTTCTAAAATTTGCTTTTTCAACTAAACTGAGACCTTCAGAGTCAAATTCCAAACCTTTATTAGATCTTCTAATTGAATTGGGTTTAAAGACTCAAGCTTTTCAGTGTCTTGCTCTAGTAGTTCTTGAACGTCATCACTATCCATAGAAGATCGATAACTTCTTCACTCACATAACCAATTTCGCCAATTTTACCACTCGACGAGATTTGAAAATTGCATAACTCGGAGTTCGTGTGAGTCGGGGTAACGTAACAAAGTCTAAGTATTACCCCCTATTCCCACTTTCAGATTATTTCCTATTCTTCTTTTTTAATTCTTATATAATTCAACCTTTTGTGGAGATTTTTTGAAAAACATTTTACATATATCCGTGTTTGTCATCTCAAAAACGGGAAAAACTGTAAAAATTTCATAAGAAGCTTACGTTTAAAAAATAATAATTCGAGAAGTACAAAATTTGGAAGTAAATTTTATTCTTTGCAGTAAAAATGAAGATATGGAATCTGTATATGAAAACATTTTTAATTTTATTTACTTAAAATGTGCTTTAAAATAAAAATAAATTGTATCAACAGTAAAAGTAAAGATTTTGAATAGACATTCTTACGTACCTTGTTCAATCTTTACTAGTGGCCGTGGTAGCCAAGTGGTCAGGGTATCGAATCATGGTTTGCGTGTCATTTCGAACCCAGTACCACTGAAGACTCAGGGCCGCCGCGTGGGTATTAAGCGCCCTTGTTCAAGTTGAAATTCGGCGCCCCTTCATGGGGTTCTGTTGCGCTCTTATAAAGTGCTACAAATAAAATGTGAAATACTCATTTATAGTATTCGAAATTTGACTTTCGAACTGAAAAGCTTTAAAATTATAATATTAAAACACGTTTGTCTTATTATTATTTTTTTAATTATTATTACATAAATTTTAAAAAACAAAACAAAGCAAAAATGATATAAAATTTTTAAAGTAAAATATAAAAATTAGAAAATATATTCAAATATTGATTCTCCTAGCTTTAGCAGCTACAAATGCTCCTATCAATTCCTTTATAAATCCATAATTTCCTCCAAAATTTCGCTCTCTATGGATATAATTGACATGTCCGATATAATCTCTCCTGCGCCATAGTAGATCGCATGTAGTTTTTTTTTTAATTTTAAGCTTTGAAAAACTTCGTTCTCCAGAAGCCACCGAAACTGGCAGAGTTAAAGAAATCCGTAAAGCTATTGCAATATTTGGAAATGTACCGATAAGATTGTTTTCATAAATATAATTCAAACCATCAATAGGTGACATATCCTCTTTGGTAAAACATCGCAAAGATTTTATTTTTTCGAAAAAATTTAATCCATCAATGTCCTTTTCATTAACATTTTTAGTATCCTTTAATTTTTTTTGAGATTATGTTTCTAAAGAATATTTATTGCACTAAATAAAAAAAAATTAATTTTCATTTCATTTACAAAATGTATGGTATGACTTTCTTTCAATATACTATTTGAAAGTTGAAAGCCCATTTATGTCATTTGCAACTAAATAAAATTTCAGGTAAAGAAGCTAATGTAACTGAAAATTTAGAAACAATATTTTTTTTCAGAAAAATTATTTTCTGAATTTAGTGTGAAATTTTTTCTTTTTTCTGCTGATTCAAAATATTTAAGTAAATTAAACCAATATTATACAAATTACTGAAAGGCATTTGTTATAAGCAATTGAAATATTGAAAACACACATCTCAGGTACATAATAATTATAAACATTTAATGAAAAAGCTATAATTATTAGTATTTTTTTTATTATTTGGAAATTGAAATTGTACATCAGAAATAGATAAATCAAATTCTGCCCAATGAAGGGTAAGATTTATCTGGGATTTATAGAGATAAAAAATAAGGTGTTTTTTGAATTATTTTGTTAAGAAAGATAAAAGTTTTTCTTAATTTGTTTTTCTTAATGTGTTAGACTAGACGTTACTAACCGAGGAGGTTTAAGGTAAAACCTAACTAAATTTATGCTAGTTATTAAAAATTTGTAACTAAAGCGTTATGACGCTTTAGTATTATAGCCTTTGTTTTTACTCTCTTATTCTGTGCAACAGGTACTAAATTTTGACTTTTATCTAATAAATGTTTAAAATTAACATGTATTTTTTAGTTTTTCATACAACACTTCACTACAGATAGAAAAGTAAGAGTGTTTTTAAAATAGCAGCAGCTACCACAGTATACCAACTATCCAAAACACATTTGAAGTTCATGAATTTGCAAAAATTCAATATTAAGTAAGCAAGGACCCAGATCGAAAAAAATGACAAGTTTGAGATCCTCTGTTCTAAGCTATGGTGCTGACGCGTACTGTTTTTTATTTCATAACTCAATACAAATGTTATTTAAACTCTACAAAATATATATTGTGTTACAGGTACTCAGCTACTCTCTTCTATAAACTTGCAAATTTTCTGCCTGTAAATTAATGTTTACATAGAAATTTTTAATAATTACAAAACAACCTGATTACTGTGAATATTAAAAAAAAAATTCTGATTGCAATTCATTAAAATTCCCTTCAGTTTAATTGTTAGAGGAATATCTAAAATTTTAATTTTACAATTTCTTTGTCATTTGGTTGAATTGTTTGGCAATGTTTGTAGGTTTATGCATAAAAAATTTACAAATTTAAGGAAAATTTTTGTAATAATACTTATGTAAGAATATTTTTTGATCTTTGTATGTTTGAAAAGTTACATCGTATGCATACCTTACAAAAGATAGTATCATTTTTTAAGAACTGTTATTTAACTCTTTTTTTAAAAAAAAATAATATTGTGCAGATATAATGCTTGACATGAATTTTTTTTTCGTAAAAGTTAATGTACATCACGTACTGTTCCATAACGTACATAAAGTTCATTAACAATTTTTTGTAGTTTTTTCTTTTTTGTTTTATATTGGCTTATATTTAAGATATTAAGATTGTAGAATGTTCGAAGAACTGTTGTATATCAGTTGATTTTTTTTTCCAATGATACTCTACAGCTATGAAAAAATAAAATATCGCGTACATAAAATAAAAAATTCTCAAAAATGAAAAAAAAAAACTTTTTTCCCCTTCTTTTTTGTGATCTGAAGTAAATTTCAAATGCTTTACGATATGAGTAGGGTATTCCAGAGTAATACATTTCTCAAAAAGTAAGAATAATTTTAACACAAATGTGTGTATTTCAGTAACCAAATGTTCAGTGAATAATATGGTTACGATAAATTTGAATTTTTAAATCTTTGTAGGATACAAGACATACACAGAGTTAAATTCAGAATATGATGAATTGTGCAAATATAAATCACATCACAAACGTTGTACAAAAAGGTAAATGAAATTTTCAACAAAGAATAATTCTACAAAATTAAGACAAAAAAATTTCATATTAACCAGCCTTTCTATCATGTACACATGTTGTAAACATTAATTTACAATCAACTTTTGTTTCCTAATTTATTATGAAAGCAAATCGTTCTGTTTCTGAAAGCTAGTTTTCTGTAGTATCACTTGAATCAAAAATATTTTACTGCATTTATTTTCATTATTTTTTTTATAAAGAAAAATTTAGAGAATTTATAAAGTAAAGTGAATTCTAGACTGGAAATCGGTATATTTTCAAGAAAGAACCAGTTGTTAGTGAAACAAGATATCGAAAGTATCAGACACCTACTCGATATGAGCTTCCAGGAAAAAGGTCCCCCATCCCAGCAACAGTCGCGTTAAGACTGTCATGCTCCAATTAATATTTTTTTGTATTATTTAAATCAATTTTACACACAGGCATTAACATTTCTCATTTCTTCAAAAATCAAGAAATATTATAGATATTATTTATTTATTTATTTTTATTTCTATAGCTCAGTGCAAAAGTGCCACCAGTGTCAAAATATCAATGCTAGGAATTAAACTTTTGAAGTTCGTGAAAAAACCCTCAATACCAGTACTACCTTAAATACTACTTTTTGGAATTTCCTCTCTCTCTCTGTGTATGTTTACACTAATAATTAAACTTCATAAAACTGTTCTTCCATAGAAAAGTGTGTTTTTGGAAGATGTATTCAAGCAAAGAAAACAAGTATTGATGCATATTAATCAACATAAAAGTACTATAAAAGTCCATTGAAATATATATATATATAGAGAAGAGACAAAAATCTTAGAATTAGATGATGTAACACAGAAAATTTACAAAATAAAAAAAATTTTTTAATTAGATTTCATTTTGCTGGACATTATTTTCACTGCCTCTTTTGTAAAGGAAAGCAAATAATAAATGTATGTTTTGATTTTATTTTAATATGATAAAAAGGTTTGTACATTTTGTTAAGTCTCAAGGGAAAATACAAAGTAAATCAAAAGTAAATTCATAACTACCATTTGCAGTTTTAAAGAAATGAAGTAAAATTGAAGAAATTACTGATTTAAAATTGCGTCAACTCTCTCTCGTTGAAAAAAAGTGATTTCCGGAAGGCAGTGGCGTAGCTAGGTATTTAAAAGCACTGGTGCAAAAAAAAAAAAAAAAAAAATGAGGGCTCTATCTTGGGTGAATTCTATCAAGTAAAAATATGGGAATATTTTAAATATATACAAAGCTACAATTTTTACTTACTGTCTTCTCTTTCTTGGCGTTGTTTGCGCTTAAACGCACCCCACTTGGTTTCTTTCTTTTTTTTAATCTATAATTTTAGTTTCATAATTTATCTAATAGGATTTGTATGTTCTCGAGTATTTACTGACGTTAAAAGGATGTAGAAACGAAATGCTACGCTATAAAACGTCGTTGGAGAATCCCTAGCTATTAATTTATTCGGGAGGATCGAACTCACATCCAACAGATGGCTTAGAGCTACAAAATGGTCCACCGAGATAGACAGGAAATGATACAAAAATATGCATGCACAAGAAAATTTAATACAATATTATTATGATTATTTTTTTTAAAAAACATATCTGCAAAAGAGCAGAGGAGGGAGACAAAATTACATCAGTAAAATTACATCATACGAGAAGATTGCGAAATATTGAAATAAGAAACTAGCTTATTATGAATCATATTGTTATTAAAAATAGAATTTAACTACGAAGGAATTGCTTCTTGTGTAGGTTTTTAAGATGTAATAATAAGTATGGTAAGATTTTTCATGGAACTTGAGGTTTATTTTCAAATAACAGTCTGTAAAAAAAAATGAAAATATTGAAAATAACAAGAACTTTTCAATAAGTAAAGTTCGCAACACTGAACAAATAACGAAAAGAATTTAGGTGAAATCCCTTCAAATTTGAAATTACTTTCAACTGAATTGCGACGATTACAGTTATGTTGCAACATTTTATATTTATATCTTAAATTTGGAAGAAATCGCAAATTCGGCTGCCCTTGTGTATAGATATCCTGCTTAGAATCTAAAGGAATTCATGATACCAAAAAGAGTGTTGTAGGAAGCGATAAAGCAGTGCTTCTCAAACTTTCAATATTTGCAACCTAATTTTCAGTCATAATTTTCATCGCGCCCCACTTCTTACAATAACAATGGACTGAATACAATTATAAAGTACTTTGATGGTAAAACTGCGATGCAATACAACTTTAATTATAAACGCACTAATTAGATAAATATTAAGTTTTGTAAATAAATTTTGTATATGACAAGCCCAAGAGAGTCACTGTATTAATTACTGAACTTGTTTTCAATTGAATATTGAAAAATTAATTATCAAATACTTTGTGCAGAACTGATACATTTATAAGTAATGCGTATTATATCAGTTTGAATGTGTATTTTTTTTTTATATAAGAATGTATTTTACCTTGTAATTATTTTAAATTGTAAATTCTTTTATCAAATTGTTAATTATTTTAAATCTTTTGTTTTCGATTCTTCGCAATACGTTCGCGCCCCCAATTAGGGTTATCACGCCCTCCTGGTAGGGCGCGCCACACAGTTTGAGAAACGCTGCAATAAAGATTTTATTTCGAGTTTTGAGAACAATTTAATAACAGTATACATGAAGCAAAATATGACTTGGAGAAGAAAAACCAAGCGATTTACATAATTTGAAAAATGTATATATATTATCATTGAAAACAAAAGGCAAACAAAACAACTATGTTGAGCCACAACATCTCAGCATATAATGAATAAAAATTTATGCCGATACAAATCATTCCCAATTTCTTGTTGTTACATGTTACAAATTCTTAGATTTTGAACACGTTCCGTATAATACGCGAACTCCACACGGAACGTGTTTTTATTGTTGATATCGAAAATCAAATTTTGTTTTACACAGACGAAAACAATCCGCAGAAACGAAAACAAAATTAAATTAAATTAAAAATATAAAAAAATAGAATCGTATTTTATTGCTAAGAAATATAAAACATGCAGAACTAGCAACTTTTTTATCAACAACTTTTATGTAAGTAACATTAAATTAAAAAAACTATAAGTACTATAAATTTTGGCGCCCCCTGCCCCAGGCGCCCTTGTGCGGTGAACAATTTTGCCACCCCACGCGGCGGCCCTGTGGAGACTCATCGTGTAGGGGAGTTATGCACGTTAATCTGTCGAGAGCTCTAACGTCCTCCCGTTGGTGTGGTAGTTAGGAGAGGGATACCAGCTCAGGTGTTGTCCTCGTCACTTGACCATGGCTTAAAATTAAGAGGTCCGTCGCCAAAAGCCCTCGTGTAGTTGAACAGTGCGACGTTAATACCCAATCAATCAATCAATCTTTACTAGCAAAATCTGATCAATGATTTTTCGGACTAATACATGTTGATAGTTACTTCGATAAAAAAAAATAACTGTATGCTAAAGTTTTAAGCATTTACAAAATAATAATATAAAACGATTTAATGCTTTATTCTTTTTTTTCAAATTTTATCGGGGAAAAAAAGAGTAATATTGCCAAAAAATAATTTTTTATTTAGCTGTTTGCAAATATAAAGAAATTCCTTCTTGACTTTAGTCAAATTTGTATGACTTAGTTGAAAACCAGTTATCTTTCATAATAGAATAGAATATTATTTACGTACAAATACTATTAATATTAATTATTATCTTTTAATTTGCTTCGTAAATGAATTTAAGGAAATCGTTTTTTTTACGAATATATTATGCGTCTATGAGCGTATAAATTATCGCCTGTATCTTATGAGAAAAGAATTTTTTTATAATTATCCTAAAATCTTAAAGCATATTAATTTTGAGTTTGAATAGTTTACATATCCGTCTTTAACATAATATCAGTTTACGCATTTATTACTATACATTACACACTGATCCCTAAATTTACTATATTAGAATGTATAAACATTATTCTCATAAACTTTAACCGTTAATCTTGTCATGCTCTTAATCATTTCATTTTTCTAACTTTCATCAAAATATTTTTTGTTTATTTTTCTTAAAATTGTAAATAGTATAATAATATGGCATCCTTTTTGCTCTTTGAATATTTTTATAATTTTTCTAATGAAAGTTACTTTTAATATAAAAATTTGCAACTGATTATAAAAGAAGAACAATATATTCCTCAATTGATGCCAACTTCTGTTTGAAAACAGGGAACTAGTCTTTACTGAAACCAATCTGATCAAATATATAACTATTTATTGAAATATTTAAATTCAAATTTTTGGGATTTACTGAAATATAGGACTCTTATATCGGGGCTAAAAAATATTTAGCTTTATAAATATAATTAGCATATCATTTTTATATATAAGAATAAAAAAGATAAGAAAAAAGGCAAATTAAAATAATTTAAAAAAGAATTTTGAGTGTTTATTTTTGTGTCATGGTCGTCTGTTCATTTCTCAATCGACCCGAGAGTTTTGATATTAGGTTGGTGAGTATGAAGTGAATTTTTAAGTGAATATTTAAAACTGTGCATAAAAATATCAAAAAATGTCCATTTACTTCAATACATCTTTCCTGATGAGATATTTATCTATAGATGTGCGTCTTTACGAAATTCTGATTTTTAGAATCAATTAACTCTAATATAGGATTTTCAGCCGTCTTCTTTTCATACTGTTTAACCCACAAAAATTATTCTAAACGTTTAAAAAATTGAAAGTCTGAAGGCGAATGGTTCGGTGAACAAGATATGTGCTGCAAAATTTCATATTTTAATTTCGCAATTATTTTATGCGATATATGCGATCGGGCGTTGTAGTGGAGATGTATTGGACTATGCCGATTAACAAGTGATGAGCGTATATTTTTCAATTTTTCATGCATTTCATTAAAGTACTGGAAGTATAATAGAAACAGTTGAATTTGTTTCCTCCAATGCTTTTACAGATTGTTTGGGTCTATCACGTGGTTTATTTCATGTGTGTGAGCATCAACAGACCTAAATTTTTCAAACTAACTTTGCCCTTTTCGATCTTTAACAGTATTCTCCCGAAATGCTGTAGCTTTTGCAGCATAATTACCAAGCTTTATACTTTTATAAAATTGAATTCAAATCCCTATGAATTGTAAAATAAACAGCAAAATGGAACACTTTTGAGAAAACCTTCTTTGTTGAAGCCTTCTTTGTGACTCAGGAAATGGATAATACGACTACAAACGAGGTTATATCAAAAACAAAAGCTTAGCAAAAACGAAGAGACAAATGCTCACATGTAAAGAAAATCCATTTCATGTGCACCAGCCTAATATAATGAACAGTATTATTTCGCATGTTCTTTTTTTTTATTCCCAAGAAAAATAAAAAACCTTACATGAAACTAAACTTTGCATACATGTCAAAAACTTGCCTTAAGTTAAGATTTTCTGTAAAAATATGAAATTCTATCCTTATTAATTTTATTTGCGTAGACATAATTATTATATTACACATAATTAATTTTTAATTATAATATTATTAATAATAACTTATTTGTAATTTAAATATATTAATTTTTAAACAAACCTAAAACGTGAACAGTTTCCAGAAATCCTTAAATATTTTTAAAAAAACAAGTAAAATTGGACATAATCTAGGTATTATAAATTCCAGATTTTATACAAATATTTATGTCAAGAGGCGCATTAAGGCTTATTTTTTCAGGGAGTGTTTTATTCCCGTGTTATAATTTACCCTTATTCATGCGTGTGTTGTTTATTAATCGGAGTATATCTTGTATGTTTTATTTATAAACCCATAAATAACATATATTTATGTTTAAATACAACCTACGCGCGTAGTAATAGTAATAACCTTTTATTAACACGCTTTTATAAGTTTCACTTGCATGTAACGGAATCTTAGAACTCGATTTTTACCAACTTAAAAAGATCGGAATCATTCGAAATTTCGCACACTTGTCAAGGACCGATGACAATACAATAATTTCATAATTTTGTTCCATTGTCCTTTTCAGGATCTTCAGGAATAAGGATAATCAGATTTGGCGACAAATCCATATGTCACGTCCAGATTTGGCGACTTATTGCATATATCATTTTTAAATTTGGCGACTAGTTCCATATGCCATTTTCAGACATGGCGACTAACTTCCTACATCATTTCCAGATTTGGCGACTAAAAGAATAAGATGTAACCCTAAAGTGTTTTGAATTTAATGCTAATTATATATGCAAGTATAAAATACACTTGCGGTTAAAAGAAATAAAACAAACAAAAGAAGTGTTCTGTATCTGAGAAAGTGGAGGGTGGGTGTGTGTTATTAATTTCTAACCATAATATAAACATTTTTCTGAAAATGAAAATAAAGAAAAAGGCTGGAGCATGTGAAAAAAAATAATTTGCGTTCTAACTGCTAAATATTTTTTTTTTTATAAAGCAATACGCTTAGAAATTATGATACGAATTAACATGAAAGGAACATGTTTAAAAGGTGAAAAAATGATTGACACTTAATATTACCATGTTTTTAATAACTCGCTTTCTTTAATGTCTATCCGGGTGGAATTTTGTAATTGATTTTAAACTGTGTGACTTTCCGATGAGCTAGAGACTTGAAATTCGGACTATAGCTCGGAAGTGGATGACAATGCATGAACATGTGAAAAAAGAAAACAAAAACAAAAAGGAGGAATTATATAATATTTAATCCGTAAAAAAACATGATACATTAAAAAATTTTGTAATTCGAACTTTTTCTTCTTTACACACTTTTATTTGTTTGACTTGTTCAAAAGAGACGGAATCTAATATAACGATCCGAAGCCTCGTAAACGGAGAGAATAAATACACTTCAGACTCGTTAATTAATATCCATTGAAGAGCAAGACTAATTCCACAGCCACGTAATTCCAGCTTCAAATATCAAACTCAAGGATAAATTCAACAATGAATAAATGATAGTTTAAAAAACTAAAAAACACGCTTTTATACTGAATCGAACTAAGAAGTAAAAAAATAATTCTTAATAAAGAATAAATGATTAACGAGAAAATGAATGGCATTGGGGTAAAAGCGTGGGGTGTTCTATAAATGTATCATTGTTATAATTTCTAACTTCTATTCCGAAAAACTAAATTAGTGTAAAAATGTAGTACAAAGCACCCCACGCTTTTAACACAATGACATTCATTTTCTCGTTAATCATTTTATTCTTTATTAAGAATAATTTTTTACTTTTTAGTTCAATTGAGTATAAAAGCGTGTTTTTTAGTTTTTTTTTCAAACTATAGTTTATATTTCAGATATTCCTCTGGAGTGCAATGATTGAATTAAGGGAACTAAGAATTATTTCTGGGGACTTAAATTTAAAGAGTCTCAAAAATAAAAAATAGAAATTCTTCGGAGAAACACAGGATATGCCAGGGAGCACATCGGTATTTTGTGGAAAATTTACTTTTATTTTACTTTTACAATACTTTACTTTTAAGATATAATTTATTCCATTTAACTGATTTTATTTCTTTGACATGTTCATTTCCTACAGTTATTATATATATATAAAAAGCACTTAAGTGAATTTCATTTTCTAGTTTAAGTATATAGCGGCGTTTAAAAATCCAGTCAGTTAGTACTAACTTCATAGCAATTATATTATATTTAACTTAGAATGCAACGATTTTAGGCACTGAATAATTTCCAATTTCCCGAATTGCTTGTTGCAAGCTTTCTTAATTTTTCCATTTGTTGTAATTTTTAAATTATTCCATTTATACCCTTGCCATGGCTTTCTTTTTGTTTTGCTTTTTCAAGTTTAAGTAATTTAAAAAATAACTACCGTATATTTCCAATACAAGCCAAAAGGATGTCTTCTTTAAAAGTTTATCCAAAATTTGTAACACGTATATAATCCGAAATGAAAGAAAAAGTTTCTCAATTTTCAAATATGACGCCATGAAGGTGAAAATGTTGCCAAGCAAGTAAACATGGAATTTTCAATCAAATTATGTAAGAAAATCAAGAACGTTAGTTTTTTTCTGAAATCCTATCGAAAGATAACATATTTTTAAGAACTAATTTGTTATCTTGTTCGATTTATGAGTTAGTCATACTTTCTACGCCATTTTTTGTTTGTTTTAAAAATGAATCGAAAAAAAGAAATTTGTATACGGCTCATGATCGTCGACCTGTTTCATGCACTGAGGAAACACTCGTTGCATGATGATCATATGCATTCTTGGATTTTTTGCTCCAACTCATCTCACGACAAGCTGCTTCACCATTGGTTTGGCATCCAATCCGCCTCCGGATCCTATTGGACGAGAGAAAATTCTTCCATTAAAAATCTCTTCGACATTTTAAATATTAACCTTAATAGTTTATTGAAATTTTATAGTAAAATAACTTAGTTATCTTTTTCTTAAATACATTTCTAATGAAGATATCTTTAATTTTTAATAAAAATTATTCATATATTTTATAAATTATGGGTAATTGATAAAATATATGAATATGAATTGATAAATATATGATATGGGTACGCATCTCAAAAAACCAAGGTACAAGAGTGCCAAGTATTCCACATATACACTCAGCTATAGATATTCCCATGAGTAAATATGAATTTTATGAACTATTTGGAAATTCGGATTCTGATATTGACTTTGAAGGATTTATGTGACTTTTTTTTCTTCTTTTAAAATAAAAGTTCTATTCAACACATCTAAAAAGTTACAGAATTAAAATCCCTTTTCGTACGTCCAAATAGAAACTTTAAAAAAAAAAAGACCCCCCCCCTTTGCTACCTTTTATTCCAGATTAGCCCAATCCGTATATTTATATATATATATTATTTTATATTTATATATATATATAAGCCAGCCTCCACTTTCACCTTAAAATTTTTTTTAAAATTCTCGTTTTATACACGGAAAAAATACGATAGTTCATTTCGTCATTCGCCTTATGTATAAGCCTCCTTTTTCCCCCCGATAACTTCGAATTGTTACAGTAGCTTCGTGGTTATGTCACGAACTCGCTAACCTACATGTTAAGGGTTCGAGTCCTAGTGCTACTAAATACCTGCTATGTAGAGAGGGGCTGATGTACGTTAAATCTGTTGAGCTCAAAATCATCCAGTTGGCGTGGTGTGGTTGTGTGAGGAGAAGGGTGCCAGCTTGAATGTCGTTTTCGTTTCTTGACCGAAGCTCAAAATTCCGAGGTTCGTCCCCTCGTGTTGCCTTATAGTGTGACGTTAATATAATTCTCTCTAACTCTCTCCCAAGACCTTCAGAACTATATAAATTGCTCAAAATAAAGCTTATGCTACGTAATTCCGGTTATATACGTACATCCTTATATTCATCACGTTAACAATAAAACGTGTAATTAACTTTATTTTTTTTAAAAAATATATAGATCAGGTCTTTTTTCCTTCGACGTATTATTATCCTACACAAGCCAATCTTATAAATATCCCCGATAAAAAGAATACCTTATATCCCTCAACATTAAAAGAGAGTCTGTGAGCACATCCTCTATAACTCATTCTAAAATAAGCTTACTCGATAGAAAGGACAGAGAAAGTGTGACTATTAACGGGGAGAGAGGAAAAATCATTGATTATGTAAACGAGGTGATATATCATACGTTCTTCAAGGGAAACGATCATTTGATCACTCATGCAAACGTGATGGGCGATCTGCATGAAAAGAGATACGATAGTGTAAAAGCTTTTTCCATAATGGAGAAGTACGAGAAAGTGTTCTTAAATCATGTTTTTGTTCGGTGTCTAGAAGGAAGCTTTAGAAATTGGAATTTTCTTTCTTGCGGCGGCTTCTAGTTATTCGATCGTAGGAGTATTAGAACAATTATGGTAATGAGTTCTATTTGATGTTCTTTTTTGTACAAGATTAATACGAACTTTCCTATTTATGAAAGAAGTATGAAAACGCCCATGTTAATGCAAATGCCATATCTTACAAGACTCGTTATGACCCGTTGTCTTATAAATAATTACAACAATATAGTGAGCATTCATAAATATCGTCATTAAATATGAACTTTTACTTGTCAAATGTTTATATTTAAAAGGTGGAAGTTATTTTTGCTCAAACCTAGAATAATTAAGTAAAAACTAAAATATTTTTAAAAAGTAAGCATTACGAATGAGTGAATGTTGGTTAAAGTAGCATTATAACACAACACGAGAGCTATTGGCGATGGACCTCTCAATTTTGAACCTCGGTCAAGCGATGAGGACGACATCTGAGCTGGCACCTCTCTCCAAACTACCACACCTCGCAAACAGGAGAACTCTGAATCTCAATAGGTTTAACGTGCATCAGCCTCCTCTGCACGGCAGGTCTTTTGTGTCACCAGGACTCGAACTCACGACATGCAAGCCACGAACTCGTCACTATAACCATGAAGCTACTGTGACTACAAAATGCGTACCAAACCTTTTTTAACAGAAAATATTTGTGCATTTTACTGCAGATATTTTCGCTAAATTATTATTTCTAATTTAATAATTTCTTCTTATTTTCATGATTAGTATTTTTATAATTTAACTGTAGATAATATTCAACATTGAAACAACTTACATTCAGGAATGAATTCAATAGTTTATATAAACAGCCGTTTTATCCTTAAGGCTGACAAACATTTGGTGCACCAAATAACGCGTGTATCAAATAAAAACATTCATAATCTTCTGGTGATATTTTGCTTAGAGAATTGGAAAGATCAAAAGTTATTTAAAATACGTAAAGATTTGGAAAAAAAATTCTTCCAAAAAATTAATTCTCTTCGGATTTTTTACAAAAAAAAAATTATTGTGCAATTTTGTTGAAAAACTTCTTAAACCACCATGACTTTTCTATATATAAACTCTATTCATTTCTTATATTTAATACGAAGGACGTTCTGAAAGTATAGGTTTCGTCATTTTTTAAAGGGAAGATGATACACCAGGTGAAAAAACAATCGTCATAAGAAATCACATCCATTACTGGTTCAGAGACGGAAGGAGCTTCAACTAAGAAGGAATGACGTATGCGCAAAAGATTTGAAAAAAGAGAGTAGCAGAAGACCAGCGTGTGCCCGAGGTTATCACGATAGTAGATATATGTATGCTGACAAAGTGGTCGACAGTGGAATACATGCTGTTACATGCTATGAATGGGTTTTCTGGGACGTCTTAAGACTTCTTGAAGACCTGGGCCCTACACAGATGTAGACCCCCCCATGACCTTAAAAGTAGACAATACGTAGCATATGTTGTCAGATACTCATAAAAACAATAACCCGAATCAAATAAATCTGCATGATTTATAATCACACAAACCAGCTAGACCGGCTGCCGCCTTTTGACTAAATGAGTAATGATGCTGTATGGTGGTAGGCCTAGGCCAATACAGGGATGACGGTCCTCACATGTAACTAGTTGACATATCGTCCAAAATTCCAGTTTTTCGGAGAATACAACCGAAATAACATTTGGTCATAGAAATTATTCGAATCATGATCTTATTACGGTTGATTCGAGAACGAGACATTGTGACCGAGGCCCTGTGCTCTGGCCCAGTTGGCCCGTGCCTTAAGATACCCCTGTGGTCGTGGCATTAGTGTGTCCGTCATCATCGAACGCCTTCGCCCTTGCATAGTGAAGAAGTATTGTCTCGTCAAATGGTTGGTCGTTAGTGTTGCATATTCAGAGAAGAAAGGCAAACTGCGGATTATAAATGTCGAAGTGGGCATCCCTCCATATCCACGAATGAAAATAGCAATGCCCCCATCGGACTTTCACCTGTTCCCTGCAATGAAAGTCGCATTCTCGGGACATAACTCCCAAAACAATGGTGAGGTGGAGCAGGCTGTGTGACAATTCCTTGCTTCACAGGGCACCGGAATTTACCAGACTGATTACACGCAGTTCATGATGCCATAGTGTATTTTTTCTGCCAACAAAGCTCTCGAGTGAAAAACACCCGGCTAATACTACTTTTGGAACGTCCCATGTAAAACCAGGTCTAGAATACAAATTAAGGAAATTTAATGAATCATTATATACAATAATATATAACGATTCATCAAATATAGCGTCTTAAGCTACTAAATTTAAGATATTATCGATAAAAAAAGGTCTGAATGATATTTATAAATGTAAAACAGACCCCGAGCAAATCAAGATATTAGTGACCTTAATTTCAATTCGTGCTGCAGGGCTTTTGTATTGAATTATTTAATAAGAATCAAAACCTGCATTTTATGCACACATTCACCTATTCAATCATGTGATCAATTCAACACGTTAACGATTCAGTACTGGATGATTAGATGATAATAAACTGGTTGTGTGTACATATATTACTATAAAAAATATATGTTTAATACATACTTCTATTATTTAACGTGTTTTATGGATTAAAAAGATAAAAGTGTTTTGATGATTAAATCTTTTACAATGCAAGCGATAACGGAAGCGTGAAAATATGTCTTAACTTATGTCTGTAGTATTGAAATACAAAACATATTTCTTCGTACGAATTGTACCTGAGTATAGAGGATGGCGAATACTTGATAATTAAAAGACCTCTACAGATCGCTCTTCAGAATTCATTCATTATCTCCAATCCAAACTTTTATTTTATAATCGATGTATTTAACGACTTGCATAAAAATTATTTATGAATAGCTAAGTGACCACTATACCGAATTCAAGGAAAGAAATGCCTCACTTTTTACTAATTCTTAAATCTTGCTGTAGTTGCTTATGTGACAATAGATTCAATGAAAGATAATGTTCATTTTCCTCTGAGGTATTTTGGATAAATATATCCATGAAGCTTAAAGATTTTTAAAAATACTGCTTAAATTACGTTTGATTGAACTTTTTTTTATTTCCTAACTGCAATAATATGAGAGATAATTGTTATGGCAATGCATCAAAAACTAGTATTGTTGCAAAAATTAGTGTTAGTGTTGCCACTCCTAATAAGATCAACATTTCCTGTTTTATATTACTTGATAATTGTTTGCGTTTGTTTATTTACTTCTGAATCTGGCAACAGAATTTTAGTAAATAAGTTTATGGAATATTATTCTACTCAGTTTACGTTTTACGCTAAGAAAAGAACTGTATAATATTTTACATTTACGGAGCGTGTGCTCAATTAATTCTTTCTTTCATGTAAATGGCTTCATTAACTCAAACTGTAAATAGCCTCATTTATCCTGCGTATCGTAGAATAATAAAGGAATATTGTAATTGAAGAATAGTTTTTCTCGAGTCACAACAGTTAGTATATTGATGATTCAAAATGGAATGAAAATACAATTTGTAAAAACTAAATATTGTGTAAAGTCGGGATTTTTTTTAAGTAAAGATTAAACACCTTCGAAATAATTAAGATTTGGACGCCTAGATTTGAAATTTCCCCAGAACTTTGTCTTTGGAGTTGAACATATATACTCGTAAAAGTAAACTATGTCCTCAGAAACGTTTTCGATGCCAATAAAAGTATTAATTCAAAATGTCAGCCATCAAAGTACAATGTAACAAATTCAGGAAAGAGCATTACAAAGGGATAGATGTATTAATGCAGTTGTATTCTACGAAAAGAAATCCAGAATATAGTCACATTTTTCCTATATATTTTGATTCTTGAATTTTCTTAGATAAAATAATAAATTATAGTTTAAAAAAACTAAAAAAACACACCGTTTTATAGTTAATCGAACTAATTTGTAACTTAATCTTTTAGTCGCCAAATCTGGAAATGGGATCTGAAATAAATTGCCAGATGCGAAAGGGGATCTGAAAATGGGAAGTCGTTAATCCTGATTATTAACTTGATCAGGAAAATGGAACAAAATTATTAAATTATTGTAGTCATCGGTCCTGTACAAGTGAGAAAAATTTTGAACTAATCTGTCCATTTAAAGTGGATAAAAATTGAGTTCAAAGATTTCGTTACATACAAATGCAGCTTATAAAAGGATGTTAAAAAAGACAATTTATACTGCTGAGATTATAAAATTAAATATGTATTAGAATGGCATTTAGCTAAATCTAAATGTTAGATGAAGGTTAAGAAATTCGCATCACAGTTAGAGTTGAAATATTAAAGTAAATGCAAGATTCTCACAAAATTTTAGGCTCAAAAGCTTTTAAAATTGAAAAGTTAACAATATCTCTTGTAAATCATGAAATTTTTCCTAAGAATCTTGTTCCTTTTTTAAGGTATCCGCCCAGGTTGAAAAAGTGCTTTTTAGGTGTTTGATGTTTGGTGTTGTTGGGGGGGGGGGGGGGCATTAGGGAAATTATTGAGAAAGCAGGACTAATACATAAAACTAGAGAGTTTTTAAAGTTGTTTTTATAGTATTTACTTTATGTAACCTATAAAAATATTTTTAATGCGTTTTTTAAGGAATGAAATTTTTACGATATTTTGAGCACGAAAAACGAGATTTCTTCAAAACAATTTAATCAAATTCAATGAAATTTATAAGATATATGTTATGGGCCCTTCAAAGTGTAAAAAATCGCAGGTTTTAAGACATCTACATTTAATTACATTTTACAGCCAATTTTTAGTTAGAACATGCAGTAATTTTGATGAAAAATCATTAACATCAAATTTAAATGCTAATAAAATATTTATTCCTTAAAGAGTTTTTTTATCCTGCGGTTTGCGACACTTCAGAGAGGTCAAGAAGTATATCAATGAAACTAAAATTGCATAATGTGCAATTTATTTTTATTTATGGCATTTTTCTTAACTTTAAAAATTTTGCTAAAATTTCATAAAAATAATTTTTTTTTTCTCAAAAACAAAAGGTGATGCATGTTATTTATTTAATAATTATTACACTTTTTAAGCCTATTTATGTTCTTTAAAACAGTAAATTTATTCTTAAAATCAATTTTTGAAAATTTGGTCTTCGAACCTATTCTGATGACTTGAAATGGAAGAGAGATTAAATTTAATCAAGCAGAGAAAGAGACAAAGCAGACATGTTAATGCATGCGTGATGTATTGTAAGAAATACGCATTTTATATTCACACAAGAAAATTATAAAAATCTTTTTTATTTCTCAAAATATCAACAAAAAGATATCGTTACTATTCCAAAGTTTATCAATCAGAAATTTTACGGATCCTTAGCAATAGGAAAAAAAGTATTTCACCAAATTTGCAAAAACAAGAGTACTTTGCATGATATACTGAAAGTGTTTAGTTTACTAATTATTTTGGAATGCCTCAACACTAGAATTGATTTATAATGTAATACTTGCTTAATCAAAATTGT
Source organism: Trichonephila clavata (assembly GCA_019973975.1). Taxonomy (NCBI): domain Eukaryota; kingdom Metazoa; phylum Arthropoda; class Arachnida; order Araneae; family Nephilidae; genus Trichonephila; species Trichonephila clavata. Next base: position 92,260 of record BMAO01010494.1, on the reverse strand, counting down.
GAATATCTGATACATGTGTTCTCCTTTTTTTTTGTCAACATAAAATAATCAGGCGAATAGCAATGCAAAGAACTATAACAGCAGAAAAATTTTGCTTGTCTAAATGCAACAAAATTTTTTCAAAAAAACCCCTTCTTTTCAAGAATGGGAATTAAAATAATTAGCGCCAAATTTTAATTCCATTCCTGGATTCTCACCATTTCTGTTCAAGTTCACGAAAAACAGTAACGGGGTCAAGAATGCGAAAAAAACAATGTTTCTCATCAAGATAATATCGCGTTCTAATATATGTTCTTTTTATTTTTTTTAATTTAGCTTTTTTTATTTTTTAGTTGAAGTTCTTGTTGGAAATATTACTTTTGACCTCCATTTAGTTCATGAGTCTTCCTTCAAGAGAAAAGGAACGACGTCTAGACTTCAAATGTAAAGTTCATGACCTTCAACGTTTATTGCATTTGAAGATAAGTTTAATTGCTGATAGTACTCCCTGATTGGATTAAGAATAAACCATTGTAAAGATTATACAATTAGATATTGATTATATAGAGGAAACTATTTTATGGATTTCATACACACATATCTGATTATTCAATCGGTTACAGAGCCAAGTAAGATCGAGTATTTAAAACTAGAACTAGTAATAAAAGTAAAAGTTATTGATAAATCACATTGTTTATAGTAATATTATCTGAAAATATATAACAATGTTATCCAAATGCAATCCAATGAAATGATATTATCTAAACCAATACATCATTTGAAGTAACGTAACAATGGGATCTAAATAAGTTTTTTTTTTAAAAAATTACAAATTTTTATTTTAAGATTAGAAAGTTGTGAAATAAAATATTTTTACTTATTTTTTTAATTTATTTTGAACAAAAAAATTCCAGTTACCTTATCATTTATTGTCATATACGAGTAAAAATTTCCATGCTTTGTCATAATATTTCTATGTATCTATTCCAAAAGAATTAGTTTTTGAAGCAAATAATGCCTACAAATAACGACAACAAATTCTTTATTAAAAAATTAATAATAATTTTTGCGTTTTAAATTTAACAATAAAAATATTTTAATAACCATAACTTATTATTAATCCTATAGTAATTAAGTTTGTTGCTGTCTTTTTGGTAAATGTGAAGAAAAAATTCATGAGATGCTTTCAATTCAAATAGATATTAAAAAGGATAACAATAAAACTCTCACATATTTGTATGACAGATTTACCTTTAATCGGCTTTTCCTTATTTTCAGCTTTTGAGGGGACAGTTTTTACGTTTCTAAAAACAATGCCTTTTTTAATGGAAATACTTAGCACAAACCTACTTTTCAATTTATTGAAAATTCCATGCATTAAACAATTACAGTAATTATATCTAAAACAATCTCTATCTTTATTCTAAATAAGACACTTTCTAGAGGCTACTTTTACTTTAAATAATTTCTAAACAATTAAACGAATTTTCAAGTTCTGTGTGTGTGTTCTAAATTTATATTTTGATATAACACAATTCAAGTAAAATCATTAAAAAATTTTTTAAAATATTATGAAAAAAGGAAATTAGACATTAAAAATTGCAATCATAATTGCTCACGTAGCATTTTTCTATTATGAAAACTATAATATTAACAGGAATTTGAAAATTAGAAGCTAGAAATTTTTCAAAAATTTATCACAATTTATTGGTAAATTTTTTTTTTATTTATTCATACAAATGATACAAATTATTTTCTAAAATATAAAAAGGGTTTTCTCTTGCAGTTACCACAATGTATAAGTAACATTACAATTAAGGAAAAGTTAATCAATCTGTTAATTAAAGACCACATATATTTTGTTTCATTAAAACTATATTTGATTCCAAGCATTATATCATGAAATAAAAAGCACGTCGAATTTATTATTTCTTTTATAACTAGCACTATAGTTTTAATTATAAAATCGACGACTTTTTTTTCTAGTAAATAACTTCAATTTTAGAAATCTTTTAAAATCAAATAAGATATTTTTATAATACAAAATTAAAGTGTTTGCATTCCTCTATTGCATCGAATAGCTTCAAAAAATATAATCAAAACTAATCATCAAATAAGCTTAACGAGGAAAATGTTGAGAGAAATATGATTCAAATCGAAGTTTTGTTTTTAAATGTTTGTTAAGGGGACACATACGATTCAATTGACAAAAATCAGTCAAAATATCAAATCTAGTTTTTTAGTCATAATTATTATTTATATACTTTTCTATAACCTCACAAAATTTGAAAGCTCTAAGTTTAAAAAAGGCAGAACTATGATAGCTTTTACGTTCATTTTTATTCACATGCCTGTGGCAAATCAAACTTTAAACTTACTTATCTCGAAAAGATAAAATAACTAGTTTGTCTTCAATTAAAATACTAAGGCTTTTTTTGTATTGTGCCTAATGCTCTGATTTTTTTTCCCTATTGCTAATAGTACATGCAACAAAAGTTGGTATGCATTTTTGAATCAAAGCAATACTTATTTTTTTTAAAATAATTGAACCCAGAATTTATTCATTTTTAAAGGAATTTTCAATAAGCATTCATAAAAAGAAGTATTGTACGAATACTAATCAAGTTATCGTAAAATCCATACCAACTTTTGTTATACATAGTAGTTTGACGTACTTGTAAATCAAAAATCATGTGTGTACGCAAATTTTTGTAGAAGGAGTGGCATTTTAAATTCACTTCAAAAATTTTAAGTTTTTTTCCTTAAAAAAATTAAATGGCTAGCTTTTTATGAAATTTTGAGCACAAAATCTGTTTTACATAGTAAACACACATAGGTAGCAACCAAAAAAATTTTGAAAATACATAAATAAAAAATTTTTGCGTAAATCGTATGAAAACTTTATATAAACTTTAAAATGAAACTGAATAATGCTTTAAATTTATAAATTATTAGCTTAAGTCAAAAAGTAATTCATTAACACTATTACAAAAATTTAACTGAATGTAAATTCTCGAATATAAAAAGCACAAAATCTTACGCATTTTAAATATATTTTCTTTCTTTTTTAGCTTTTATAGTCATTGAGATTTAAAATAACTTTTTTTTATAATTAGTTTATCCTAGAAATTATTATCTCCTCTAAGATGAGAAAGTTGTATATATGATTAGGAATCAGAAACTTCATACGGCATCTTGAGTTGCAAAAGGGATTTCTTAAAAGTCTTTATCAACGAACAAGAGCATATGCAATGGAAATTAATATAATAAGTGAAAAACATTATAATTTTTCTTACTTCTTCAAGGATACACTGATCATTTCAGTAGTTGTTTCATCACTGGTAAAGATGTGCCATGTGCCAGTATAAGCAAAATGAATCCAATTGTGAAGTTGGAATTTCCGTTGGATAAACATTATTCAATTTCAAAGGCAAATTCAATTATAATGATATTTGTGAAAGAGAGACCGTTTTATAACAAAAACTGAAAGATAAGATCTCTATAACTATTCCTATAACGACTTGATTTTACCACTCCTGGCCCAAACATATTTTTTCAAAATATTGCATAATTATTAAATTATCAAGATTCACAGAGTCACTAGGAAGTTTATCCAATTTCACCTTATTTTTCAAAGAATGTATTTATACGAAGACTTAAACGTAGGTAAAATTATGAGCGAGATTATATTGAAAAAAAGTCATAGAAAGGAACATTAGATTTATATTCTTTCTTATGTAAATATCATTTCCTTATTATATATCATTATATAGTTTTGAATGAATACATTCGTAATTCTTTGGTATAAAAAAATACTCAGGAACACTTTTTAATAATATACACTGGAACTTCCTATACATTGATTTTCGGGACCTTGAAGTTCTAAAAATGGCCTTTCTTGCCGCGGGGGGGGGGGGGGGGGGGGTGAATTTTCATCAAACATTTATTCCTTCTTTAGGATTGAAATAATTTTCATTATTAAGGTCGCTATTTGAGCAATAGAAAATTACGGAGATTGAAAAAAACCAAAAAATTGATTAACATTTAAGATATTTAAAAGTATTATTAATCACACACAACGGAAATATTGCAATCAATTCGTCAGCATTAAGAAACTCCAGCATGAAAAGCACTACACTTTTAAAATTAACCGTATAAAGTACAAGTATTTTAAACTGATGATTTATAGTTAAATTACAGAGTTATCAAATTTCTTCCATCTGAACGCATTCTGCTTTAAACATTTCCCTCTTAAATTTTTATTGCCGACCCAGACAACGCAATTCGAAATAATCTTTAAACGGTAATTGAATCTTTCCAAAAAACAAAATAAGCCCATTGCATTAAAGCAGACAACCAACTAAATCGAAATGGTGGTAGAAAACTTTTCCTGCCGAGAGAAATTACGACACCAAATGCACCATATCCAAAACAATTCTATAACAACAGCTTATCACGCAAATTGGCAATTTTCTGTTTTGTGCATTTAACGTTAAATAAATAGAAGATGCCAAGCGTGTGGTTAAAATTCTTTCAATAATTTATTTCGTTTTAAGTGAAAAGCAAGAAGAAGAAAAAAAAATCGGAAAGATAACAAGGTTTAAAACTAGACCAGCCGGCAAAAAATTCTAAATTTCAATCTCTATTTACCTCAAAAAAATTATAAACTGATTTAAAATATAGTATTAGAAAATAAACAACCGACTCCTCATTATCTGAAAGAATTATCACCACTAAAAGAAGCGCAATACTTCCGAAATCGTGACTTAATTTAGGCAAACACTATGAAACCTACACCCTTCTGGGATTACCGTAACAAGTACAAAACAAAACAAAAAACGTTGCAAAAAATCAAAACAAATTTCTAATATTAGCTCTCTGGCGTTTGTTTTATTTGATTCGTTAATTCTTTTCCACCGCCTCCGCGTGGAATCGTGACTAAACTTTTCAACGATCTATCCTTATTTTCGTACAGTACTGCCATTCCAAAAAGTAACATTACAAAACCCCAAAACTACTATTGACCCTAGACCAAACTTGCTTGCGCGCTCACCGTTCTTTCCAATAAACACCGAATAACAAACACGCGCAAACTGAACGGACATGCAAATAAAAATAAACCTTTCCTTTCACTTTGGAGAAGGGAAAATAAACTAAAGCGCATACACACACTTTTTCTTTTTGGAACCTCAGGCGTCAATTCATCTTTTTCTACGATCTCCCAAAAGCAACGGTCTACACAATTAACCCGGTTATAAGAATCGCTTCGAAAGAAGAAAAAGAAAAAAAAAGAGCAGAGGATAGGAAGGAAACAACTGGTCTACCTGTCTTCTTTTTTTTTACTTCCATCTTTTCCCCAATGAAGCGAAACAAAGGAAAAAAATGGACTCTCATCTTCATTGGCGGATGACCGAAACCAGGACAGTGTTGTGTCCAGTGGCTGTCCCACATATATATAAGGAGCCGCTCGCTTGTTGGAAGCACATTCAGATTTGTGATCTCCTCTGAGTATCCAGAGCTAGCAGATCAGTAAAAAGAAACCTCCTTTCAGTTTTCACCATGGCATCCCTGAAGGTAAGTCTTCGAAGTTTTCCATTTGCAATAGCTTCTGGTAAAAGTATTTTACCTAGTCTTCAATCATATTTATTTGGAATTGATCCATAGTGATTGAAAAATTCAAATGGCTGAGCTATAACATTCTTGAACATTTGGAAAGAGGAATTCAGCAATATTTAACACAAAAAATAATCTGGCAATAGTAATTAACAGCGTCAAATGTTTAGCATGTGTAGCTTATTCATTTGCAATGTTCATTTTTCACGATAGAAATTTTGGATAAATGTGAGGATTTAAATGATATTACTTAACTTAAAAATATTAACTGATATTTTTATAACAATTAGTCTAAAATAATCCTGGAATTATTTAATGAGTGTGATATTAAACAAATAACAATTTTTTAATGTTTTAAATATTACATGATTTTGCCTACTTCTTCATACATAATTCACATAAATTTCTTGATTTTTAGATCATTTGAAGAGGAATAGTCGAGAGTATTTTATTGTACATATTAAAATCTTAAGATTTGTAAAAAAATTCGAAATATATTAAATTTTATTCTATGTCTAGTATTTAAGTAAAATATTTTATTTTATTTTAAATATAATTAATTAAAAATCAAACAAAACCATTGTTTTCAAAATTTTTGTCATATAGTTTTTACCTCACATAATTTTGCAATAATTTTTTCTAATCAATACAATTATGAAAAAAAAGTAAAAAAGTTGTAGTCCTTCATTCTTTTTGAGCATATGTATTCTACTTTTGCTTTTTTAAAAATGTTTTTATTTTAGTTATGATTAGATAGTTCAAAATAGAAAATCAAATAATTAATATATTTTATTCAAAATAGACTATCATTCAATACAATATTAAAATCTTATTATTTGTTCTTAGAAAAAGAAGAAAAAATCTTCATTTGTGTGTGTTTTAAATTAAAACGAGTAAAAGTTTAGTGGTTTAAAACAAAAAAAGAAGTTATCTTAGCAAAATATTTTTCATTAATAAAGTGTTTTACAGTATTGCTTATGATTCAAACAAATTCAATGCAATTATAATTCTATTACAGAATTTTTTTAAAAAAGTTACAATAAAATCATTTTGAAATTATGAAAAAATCTTAAAAGTTGAATAAAGCTCCACCAGGTGGCGTCTTTTTAAACGCAGATGAATTTTTTCGAATAAAGTTCTTTTAAGTATTTCTGGCTTTTTACAAAAACTTTATTTCCAATTAAAAACAAAAACAAAAAACTTTCAATAAAATTTTGTACAGTTATAGAAGTGAGAAGGAGAAAGGGATTATATAAGGATTTTATTAAAATCTCAAATAAATTAGCAGCTTCAATTAATTACTTTTTAATTTGTATGGGTTTTTATGTTATTTTTCTCACAAAAGGTAATACAATCTATATTCTTTCGAAAATTATATTTAAAACTATGTAACCATCTATTTTAAAAAATATCGGAAAATTAATTTAAAACAGAAAAAAAGGCAATTCAATTAATTAATTTAATCCTGAATAAATAAAAATTTATTTTATATATAAATGCAGTTTTACATTTCAGGGCAATATTCTAAAGAATAAGCTTTTTTCCCCCTCTTTTTCTCTTTATTTGTATCGGAATTTTTATATCTGATACATGTCTCTAATATGCATTATATTCTTTCTCTCCTTTATGTGAGTAAAACCTTTTAAAACATATTATTCTCTTTTATATTATCCTCTTCTTGTATTATCCTAATTCAACTTGTCTTCAACAAAAACATCGTTCCGTGGAACATATTTTTCAGAAACATCATGTGATGTTATATTAAAATAAAGAAACTTCATTTTTAATCGTTTAAATAGCAATGACACCTAAAAGGAAATTTAAAACTTTCGAAAGAATGATTTAATTCCCTGTGTATGATTGTTCAAAGCTTTTAAACAATTTTGATGTGTATATCAGAAAATCTCAGTTTAAAAACAAGAATCAGTTTCTATTTCTAGAAAAAAAAATTCTTTAAATCCCCTACAGGTAGAAAGAGAATTTGATTTGCGAATTGCTATTTCTGGTTTCCGATGAGCTGTAAATGGAGTTTTTAAAGAGGTCAATAAGAATTGTATCCGTACAAAATGGGTGGCAGCATATATAAATTTTGATGTCAATGTCTTTTTGACCTTGTAGTAATGTTCTACTTTACGTGAATACAGAAACAAAGAAATCAGAAAGAAATAAAATCATTTCACCAAAGAGCAACTTCAAATGCGTTAAGAAATCTAAAAATGTATTTATATAAGCTGAATTATAAACTATAATGCTGTTAAAAATTAATGACTTGCTAAATATTTGTTTTCTTAGAATTTGTTTTTTTAATTCTTAAGCATTATCCTTTGTAGCCAGATTGCCTAGATTAAAAACTGAAAACAAAATTTAGGAATTTTCAACTTAAGTCTTAAGTGCTTTATTTTTGTAACTTCGTTCTTCAAATATCTGTTAAATGTTATGATTTTCTTTCTCACACTTTTTAATTTAGAACTCTAATATTCCTTCTCATCAAACTCAATAAATCTGTTTTACATTTGATAATTGTGTAATGAATTTCACCCACTTATAAAGTTTGAATGCAAGTAAACATCTTTTATTACAATTGAATGAATACGGTAACAAAAGGCTTGAGAATATTGGCAGTAATTATATTCAGTTTCGCCTAAAAAAAGTAAAGTACTTTTAAATAAGTAAATTTTTGACTATCTACAATTCACTGTAGCACAGAACGTCTCAACATACTTCACTCTGAAATTTTGTTGACCACAGAATTTATCATTCCAAAGCTAATGATACAGTTAACTAGCAATTATTGAAGGCGTCTTAATTTTTTTTTAAAAAAAGTTTCTTTATACAAGCTCACTTAATCGTGTTATATTCTTTTTCTACATACTAACTTAAATCTTACGAATATATTAATTTTTATTTTAAGTTCAAAGAAATTTTGTCAAATTTAGTCTGCATATTTTCTACTGTAGTCTTGAGAACAGTTTAAGTTAAATTTTGTCTAACTGCGATCTAATTAACTCTAATTAAACCAGATTTTGATTAATCTGGACAGCATTTTAAAAACTTAAGGGTTTGTAAACATAAAGTTTTCCATAAAAATGTTATCCACATAAATTTTATATCCATAAACTTTATGGATGTAAAATTTGGACTTTCATGTCTTAAGAGGAATTTTTTTGGACTTAATATAAATACTAGTATTATGTTATCAATGCATTGTTTTGAATTCTCTCTTGTACAATTATTTACTATTTTTCTTTGTCTTACTTCAAAGTGTATGTTTTCTTCTGTACTGATTGTTAAGTGTCTGGAGCCCAAATTAGGACAGATTAATAAGGCTTAATGATTTTTCTTTGGGAGAGATATTAGCTTAAGAATAGTTAAGTAGTGTGTTCAATACCTTATTTGTGCATACATATTACATTTACTTATGTTTAGATGGTATAATAATGATGCTATTTTAATTTTTTTCTTTTTATTTCTTTCAGCTGTGGGTATTGAGCTGCCTCATTTTGAGTGCAGCAGCTACTAAAGTTGAAAAGAAGAAAGCTATCACCTCTACAAAGGATCTCGTTGCTGCAGCTACTGGCTACGGAGGTGGCGGTGGAGGCGGCGGAGGATATGGAGGAAGCGGTGGTGGCGGATATGGAGGAGGTGCTGGAGGAGGAGGTAGCAGTGGTGGATACGGAGGAAGCAGCGGTGGAGGAGGAGGATACGGAGGTGGTTCTGGAGGTAAAGGAACTACAATCCTCTTGGCTATCCCGGTTTCTCTGAATGGAGGAGGTAAAGGCGGTGGTGGAGGAGGAGGATATGGTGGATCATCTGGTGGTGGAGGAGGATATGGTGGATCATCAGGTGGAGGAGGAGGCTACGGAGGTGGTTCCTCTGGTGGAGACTACGGTGGAGCTTCATTAGGAGGTGGATATGGTGGTGGCTCTGCTGGAGGAGACTATGGTGGAGCATCCATTGGAGGTGGAGGATATGAAGAAGCATCCCTTGGAGGAGGATATGGAGGTGAATCAATTGGTGATCTTGGAGGATATGGAGGTGGAAAAGAAGGTGGAGATAGTGGATACGGTGCTGCTCTTAGTGGTGGATCTGGAGGATATGGAGGTGGATCATCTGGTGGATATGGAGGTGAATCATCTGGTGGATATGGAGGTGGATCTTCTGGTGGATATGGAGGTGGTTCCTCTGGAGGTAAAGGCATTCAAATAATCACCCTTGGTGGTGGTGGAGGTGGTTACGGAGGAAGCAGTGGAGGATATGGAGGCAGCAGTGGTGGAAGTGGAGGATATGGCGGAAGCAGCGGAGGAAGTGGCGGATATGGTGGTAAGAGTTCCGGAGGTAGTGGAGGATATGGTGGTAGCAGTGGAGGATACGGAGGAAGCAGCGGTGGTGGAGGAGGATATGGAGGAAGCAGTGGTGGTGGAGGAGGATACGGAGGAAGCAGTGGTGGTGGAGGAGGATATGGAGGAAGCAGTGGTGGTGGAGGAGTAACTCTTCTTGGTCTTAGTATCAGCAGCCTTGGAGGTGGTAAATCAGAAGGAGGAGATGGAGGATATGGAGGTTCAGTAGGAGGAGGTTACGGTGGTAGCAGCGGTGGAGGTGGAGGTTATGGAGGTAGCAGCGGTGGAGGTGGAGGTTATGGAGGCAGTGGTGGTGATGACTACTCCGCAGCTTTAAGTGCCCTTGGAGGTGGTTATGGAGGTAGCAGTGGTGGTGGAGGATATGGCGGTGGACTCGGAGGAGGCAAAGGAGGTAGCAGTGGTGGATACGGAGGTGGTCTTGGAGGAGGCAAAGGAAGCAGCGGTGGATATGGAGGTGGACTTGGAGGGGGATTAAGTGGTTATGGAGGCAGCAGCGGTGGTGGTGGATATGGTGGAGGACTCGGAGGAGGTAAAGGAGGCAGCAGTGGTGGATATGGAGGTGGTCTTGGAGGAGGCAAAGGAAGCAGCGGTGGATATGGAGGTGGACTCGGAGGAGGCAAAGGAGGCAGCAGTGGTGGTTATGGTGGTGGTCTTGGAGGAGGATTAGGAGGTTATGGAGGTAGCAGCGGTGGTGGAGGATACGGAGGAAGCAGCGGAGGTGGAAAGAGCGGTGGATATGGCGGAAGCAGTGGAGGTGGAGGTGGATATGGAGGAAGCAGTGGAGGTGGAGGTGGATATGGAGGAAGCAGTGGAGGTGGTGGTGGATATGGAGGAAGTGGTGGCATCAGCAAGGGAGGCTTCGGTGGAGTATCTAGCTATGGAGGAAATGACTGGTCTTGGTGATCAGGTGAGAATATTTCTCCTGCATATGTCTTTCACGAGATATTATTTTAAATTAATCTTTATAAAATACCTTGATTTCGAGAGAACAATAAATAATTCATAAAATGCTCTGTTTCTCAAATAAGAATAGAAATACTTCAATACAAATAATTACAAGAAGTACAGTAATAAATTAACATATATAAAGTACAACATATTATAATAAAATAATTATAAATAATTAATTACAAGAAGTATATACAAACTACAAGAATTGCATATTATATTATAAATTACGAGAAGAATGAATGATAATGTTCTTGATTATATAGAAAAGCTTGGTTTCTTTTAATATAACTATGTTGCGACAACATTATTATGGTGATTATGAGGGTTAGTAATATTTATCCATATAACTTATTATCAATTAGTTGCATTGCCTTAACGTCCTTTTTTGAACTTTTAACTTCTTATTATATAAAATAATTTCTCCATTATGACTTTAAGTTTGCGTATAAGGAAAATAAAAAGATGTTTCAGTATAACATACACCAATTTCCGAATAGTTAAAGAAATCAATGTGCATTTAACTTCTTAGCTCTTTTTTACATTGTTGTATATGTATTTTTAAGATTAGAAAGAAATTTAAAATAATTTCACAACATATTTGCAAATGAGGCCATATTAGCCAAGTAATTATGGCTACGAGCTCGACCCTTGCTTCTATCGGGTGAAGGGTTCAAATCCAGATGCCGCCAAGATCCGAGATTTAAAGGGGCTTATGCAAGTTATATCTGTGGAGACTTAAAGCTCTTACGGAGTGCGGAAGTTTGGAGAATGAGATAGCAGTTAACTCTCGCTCTTTTACTGAGGTTCAATATTACGAAGTCTGTCCCGAAGAGTCCTTGTGTTGCTGACGAAATGCCACCGTTAATAAACACAATCAATCCATTTTCAAACAAAACTGTATATAATAAAAAAAGTAGCTTACATTTGAAACTGAAATTAACATTGTACTTCTTTTTCAGTTCCAGGTAACTGACCAGGAAGACACATATCTCTCATTGTGAATATTTTGTGCTTGTATAACTAGAAAGTGTCACAATTGCCTTACAAATGAAGCGGAACTGTTTTACTTGCAAATGAAATTGAAGCGACAGCCATACTTGTTGTAAAAGCTCATTTACAGAGGCATTATTACAAGTCTTGTACTACAGTATGTAGCTGTAATTACTTGTACACTACAATCGAACAAAATGCATTAAGAACGTTCTTTCTACACTAGTTTCCATTCGTGCAACGAATGCCTGAATCACTGGTGATAAAGTTAAAAGCCATACGTTGCGCACGAATAATATTACAGGTTCCACACTCACCATTGAAGTTCTGTTCTCCATATCCTGAGATTAAATGGAGAACTGTAACTTCATTTTTCCTGTACAGCAATTTTGAACCTGAAATACTATTTGTATGTTTATTTTTGTGATTCCTGATTTATATCAGATGCAAGCACTGCACATGACACGCGCCTTGTAATTTTCTTTGCGATAAATAAAAATAAATTATTTTTGTAATATTGTGTTCGTTCTGATTTTAGTAAATTAGAAGTTCAAAAGATTATTATTATGGAATATTGAGAGTTACAATTCACACACACACACAAAGAACATACTTTAAAAATAACGAAGGACATATTTTAAATGCTTGTAATATATCTGACTAAAATTTAAAAATATATAAGCATGACTTAATAGTTCTTTCACATTTGAATTTTACAGATAATCTTTTTCATGGTACACATAAATTTCTAAGAAGCTTGTGTTCATTTGATTTTTTCTGTCTTAGATTTGTTTTTCCCTCTGTCTTTGGAAAAGATTAAAAATTATATGTATTTTCACAGTTATCAAAAATAAAGGGATATTTCTTTGTAAAATTATTCATTACTTTGGAAAAATTCCTGAAATAAAATGAGTTGCATTTGCCATTACTAATAGATAACATTTACAATTAAGTTTCAGATCATCTGAATTAAATACGTATGTTTGAAATACGCATTAATAGTTATTATAAATTCCGAATTTCTCATGTACAATATTGTTTTGGCTTAAAACGATAAAAGACAAACTTTTTTGCCAAATTTGATCCCTAAAGCGTGTAAAAAGATAGCCAAAAGAAAAATCTTCACTTCTTTGAGGGTGCAGAAACATATTATTTTATCGCATTCAAATAAATTCAACATCTTAAATTTGTGGATACAAGTAGAAATTCTCCAAAATCAACTTTACGTTAACGAATTGAAAATGTCTGATAGATGGGAGCGATAAAAACACTTTATATTTTAATAGCCACAAACAGCTTTCAAATTCAAAAGAAATTTTTAAAAGAAGCAATAAAATAATATTTAAGTAATTTTTTTACTTAAATTTAACAGTTAGTGGAATTATTTTGATGTGTATTGCGTTATAATATTAATTGAAGTTCGCAATTCCGTTTATTTTCAGTCATTGTTATTTAAAATTTTTCATCTTTAGATAATTTAACTGTATTTTAAATACGAGGATAACTCTGAAATTTTTGAGATACGCGCAGACGATAAGTTACAAAAAAATTAATGGTTTAATTTGAAAATACAAAGTATTTTAACTCAACAGACGATATTTTAGTGACTTACTTCAAGTTGCTTAACGTAGAATAAATTTTAGACGTAAGAGAAAATGGAGTTGACGCGAGAACATTATCGTGTTATGATTTTCTATGATTTTAAAGCTGGAGGAATCCGTTGAAAGCAATCAAGAGGAATGCTTTCAACGGCTGCAATTAGAATTTGGAGATAAATCTCCATGTCGTGCTACTGTATTCAGATGGTTTAAAAAATTTTGCAGTGGTCGCAATTCTCTTCAAGATGAAGAACACACAGGAAGGCCGCACACACAATCTGCAGTAATCCCGGATAATGTGTCTACCATACGAAAAATGTTAAAGGATGATATAATTGCTGTATCAACCAAATGATACAGAAGGAGCTTAACATTGGATCCGCAGTCATATACAAAATTATTCATGAAGAATTACATATAAAAAATATAGTTTGCCGTTGAGTTCCCATAATCTAACCGAGCATCAAAAGGAGGAGCGTGTCAGAATCACGAAATAAACCCTTAAATTGTTAAATGGTGATAGCCACCGCATCATTTCTAAAATTGTAACGGGTGATGAAACGTATATACCGTTTTTTGACGTTCCAACACGTCAAGAAAGCAAAATATGGGTCTTTCAATATGATCCCACGCCGACAATGGTGAAAAGACAACGACCAATGAAGTACGGGTTCTTCAGAAGTACGGGACTGGTCAAAATCATCCAGTTGGAAGGGCAGAAAACAGTAACAGCAAACTGGTATACCACTAAAAGTCTTTCAAAAATTCTAAAAGAAGTTAATGTTAGGGGACTAATGCTTTACCATGACATTACCGCTAAAAATTCGTCTACAAAAGTGCATTGATGCTGGAAGAGACTATTATGAAGACATCTAAAATTTTGTGAGTATCTCAAAAATTTCAGAGTGACCCACGTATAGAAGATTTAACACAGTTAGAAAAAAATATCCTTTCTTTTAATATGGGTCAAAGGAGGATCCTTTGCTTACATTTTTATCAATTTCCTTTTTCATATTTTAAGGTTATTTTTATCAATGAACATATAAGTATTTTTCATTTTTACATTCAGAAAAATACGCTCTGTTTTTTTTTTAATTCTAAAATTAAAAAAATAAATTTTTTTTATTGTGAATGATGTTCTGGTTCCCTTAATTTTCCTGATAGACGCGTTTGTACCTTCATAAATTATTTTTTTGATCAGGTAAATTACTGTATATTCTGTATTCATTAACATTAATTTTCATGTAGTAAATGTTTTATGCCTTCATAAATTATTTTTCCTTCGTTTAAGGCTCTTTAGGCAGTTCATTTTCTGTTGTACTGAAACAAACAATGTATACAAGTGCAGTACAGTATTTTCTGAGGAAACATTCGCACTTATCCTGTTTTAATATCATCTCGATAACTCTTTATTTTCAAAAAACTCAGTCACCCTTCGGTCCACATTAAGCTGTGTTTTCCGGACTCAACTGTACTATTAAAAAAATTCTATAGCTATTGAAGTACACTCACTTCCAAAAGTTAAGCATGGAGAGGAAAATGCTAATTTCCCGAAGCCAAACAGAATTGAAGGGGATGCAATTCGCTGCAGAGGTAGATGGAAGTATGCAAATATGTTAGGTAACAGCCAATCATGCTTTCATGTCAAGAAATATGCAAAAAGGACAGTCTTATAAGAAGCCAGCTTTATGAAGGGTTACAGAAGGTGATTGTAAGTGCTGATGAAAGTGTTTAAAACTTTCGTAAAGTTTGTTTTCAAGACATACGTGTTTCTATGACTTCCAGAAAACGAATGGAAGATTCTGAGCGCTGGCGTGCTGTGGGCGCATTAAAGCAGGACAGTCGATCGCAGATGTTGCTCTTTTCTTCCGCGTTCATCATTCTGTACTTTCACGTTTATGGAAACAATTCCAAACCACACAGACAGCTGTCCGAAGGCCCGTAGGCGGTTTCCCAAGGGTTACCATCCCCGCGGAAGATTGATATATTGCTATTGCAGCCATCTATGGTTACAGCGTACATTGGTAAGGCTATATCTGCAGCTACTGTACGCCAAAGATTACATATGAATGGACTGTATGCCCGGGTACCCCGAGTTTGTGTTCCTCTATCCGTCCAATCAAGAGGGGCACGATTAAAGTGGTGCTGGGAATATGGCAATTGAACTGTGTCTGACTGGAGTAATGTCATGTTTACTGATGAGTCAAGATTTGTTCTGGAGCCAGATGACAAGCGTATAAGGATATGGCGTAAACAAGAAACACGCAATCAGCCCCAAAACATCACCGAACATCATGCATTCCGAGGCGGAAGCATTATGGTGTGGGCAGGGATTTCATTAAAATACCGCCCCGACCTGCACATCTTTAAACGGGGTTCTGTGATGGCTGTCCGGTATCGAGATGAAGTCCTATAACCCATTGTGAGATTGTACGCTGCAGCAGTACACTTTGCATTAAATCCACTGCATATATCGTTTTAAAATTTTCCAGAGTGTTTGCAGACATAACTCTCTATAAAATAAGTGAAATAAAATTTTAAAATATAAATTTATAAAAAATTTTAAATTTAGTGATTTAAATTCTCTTTAAATTTTATGTAGATATTGCGCTATATATGAAATTTGTGAATGTTTATTTGAAAACGAATTAGTTCACTTTATTAAAAATTTGTGAATCCTGTATTATGCAAAATATCAGCACTATAGGTAAAGTAGAATTTGCGCGAAGTGTACTGGAATCACCAAAAAATGCATTTTGAGAAAATTGCAAATAAAGATATTTTTATCTATGATTTGCAAAATAATATTTTTAATACAATATAAAGCTATACCATAATTAATTGGATTGTTTTGCATTATTTTTCAGTTTTTAAATTGTAAATTTAAAATTCTAGATTATTTAGAAGTTTTTTTAAATTTCTCTTTCCTTCCTTCATCAATGCGTGTTATCAACGATTCACAGCATCTTCCATTTAAAATACCAAAGTTTTATATCTATAAGTTTTAGCATTTGTACTTCCCTTTGAACATCGTCATTACAGAATATTACAGAATTCCTTACACATATTTTTATTGTTTTAAAAATACCCAAAGACACCTTTGATAAATTTAGAGTTCATTTGATATCTAGCTTAAATGGAACTATATTTTTAAATATTAAAACAAAACTGTTTCTGTACTCATACATATGAATATTTATTTATTTTAAAGTAAAAACAACAATTATAAATGTACAGAGTTATTCATGAGTATTCAAATGTTAAAAATAAGCATTTAGGGAAAAAAAATGTCTATTTTACAAACTATGTAATAATTTAGGACAAAACTTCAAGATCCACTTACTATATTCACTTGATTTATAATTTAAGAACTATACTGAGTATTTATAAATGCAAACTAGACACAATTAACATTTTAAAAAACAAAATTTTCCTTTAAAATTTTAAAACTAATCATTTTGTAACTAATCAGCGTGCCATTCAACAGATGCGACCTGATTGGGCATATCTTCGCATCACGCCACATTCGTACACGTCGGACTTGGAGAACACAACCTCTGTTCGATTCTGTCATCTACATCGCTTTACCCGGCACCATTGCAAACGAAGTCATCTATGCTGCAGGTTTTAATGGGCATCTTGAGTACAGGCTATTAGTGTACTACTAGTAATTATGGTGGATATGAGAACAATAAGAGTATTTGTTCTCGTGCTTCAAAATGGTGCCAGAAGTGGTTGAGGATTCATCATCGCTTGTCGATGGATGCGTTAATTTATGCAAGCTAGGTCACCTCAATGCCCCTGAAACCTGTCACATTTCCTTGTTATAACCGTACAACCAGTGCATTGTGATTAGGGATTGCAATATCGAACCAAAAGTTCAATACCGGTGTTCGGTATTTTTTAGATTTTAATACCGACAAACCGGTTTTAATACCAGTAGTAGAAATTTTAGAAAAAGAAAGGAAACGCAGGTGTTTCTTTGTTTTATTTTCCAGTTTCATTAGAAGTGTAAAAATCACAGAAAATAATTTGTTACTTATACATTATAACAGTGTATAAAGAATCCTAAAACAGTAAGGGAGCATCTTATTTATTTAAATCATAAAAAAGTGTAAATATTACTATTCAGTCCGTGGTACTATTACATATTTTTGAAATGTGATCTTAAAAATAATAATGCATCAATTGTACTGTCATTAAGCCTGGAACATAATTTTGTGCAAAAATTACGAGCTGTTGCAAACGCTGTTTCGGCATCTATGCTAGTTGGTGGTACTGTTAGCAATGTGTGATATACTTTTTCTAAGTATTTACCTCTAAATCCCTCATCTTCAAATAAATCAATTTCTCGTCGGATGGTTTTGGATATAGCTGGTTTCAGTATTGTATTTTGGTTTGTCGAAATTTTTTAGCTATCTCTTATTTTAATTTTTGTTCAAGATACAATTCCTTTTTACTATCTACATTAGTGTCATCATCTTCGATATAACTGTACCGAATTCTTCTGAATGTAGATAGATTTGTGGGTAAAACTTTTTAACAATATTTACTCTATAAACTTGATCAAATTTAAATTTGTTAGTCTCTTTTCTTTTTCATTTTAATTTTTAAATCATTATAATTATGTAAATACCATAAGACATTTCCTACTTCGGTATGTCTTTCTTCAGTGTGTGATTTTTCAATCTTTTATATGAATAGATAGATAGTGATGTGTGCCGTTCTTTCAGTGACTGTAACACGAATTTTATTGTTTCATTAGAAGTTAAGAAATTAGAATCTTTCCAACTAATGCCTCAGCAGCCAGTTTTATTAAAAATAGAGCTGATACAGTTCTGGATATTAAGTCGAATTCACTATCGGAAAAATTAATTTGCAGGTTTAAGTCAACCATTGCTTTTTAGATTGGACTTTTCAGTTTCAAAAATCGTTCCATCAAAAATCCCAGTTGGCTTGGGCTTAGAAACTGTGCTTAAATTTGTTTCTTCATCGAAATTAGATTCTTTCCTCTTTAACAAATTTGTATTATGATTCGTTTTTAAATGTGTATGGAATCCACTTGCACTTCCTCCATTCACTTTAATAACTTTTGAACATTTTTTACATTGTGCAACCATATTCTTTTTATCATATAAATAATGAAACCAAACCGAAGTATTATCAACTAATTTTTTATGTTCTTTAAAGTTATTCTAATTCGTTATTATTTATAAGTATGTATATAATAAATCTGAAAAATATTTTGAACCTTAAAGTATGATATGCAAATACAATGTGAATAACAAACTCACTAATTTAAAAAATATCGAAATATTACGCACTTTCTTCACAACTGCAACCTTGTTTTCACAGGTATGAATATTAAACTACGAAACATGCGCGTGTGCAGTATCAATATGAGCTTCAATGGGATAGTTTTGGCCCTTCTCTTTGGATGATTAACATATTTTATCACTTCTCTTGATTGTACGATGCAACTTTCTATTCACAGTCTAATTAATTTTACCCGTTAGGGAAACATAAAAACGAAAACGTATATTATTTTGCTATGGTGGTGATCCCTGAATATATATAGTGGAGACAATTCAAAAATACTCTAGTAAATACTGAAAAAACGGTATTTAAACTTGTGAATACCGGTATTACAAAATTGTATAAATGACTCAAAATACTGGTATTAAGTATCCTGGTATTGCAATCCCTAATTGTGATGTCTAGGTGGTTGTCAAACGGAGAGTTGATACATGAAGCTACTTGCCCTTCTAACTTCAATCATTATGTCCTGGTAAATTCGTCTGCCTATTGAAACTGCTTCCATTTTCTGATGCCTGATATTCTCAGTTATTGTCCTGTGTCCTCTGAAGCAATGAAAAATCATGTTCCTTTTTTTTATATTCACCCCCACGCGTGTCGATGAGCTACGCATTTCACATATACAGTTTGCATTTCTCAGTAAAGTAAGCTTACCCTGAAATTTGCATTCACTCCTTCTTTGCGTTGCATTTTCATGCCAAGTAATGGATTATATCAAGTCAGATTTGTTAATATCTGTATTACCCAACTAAAACTCTATTTTTTCTACATAAAATGATAGAAAACAATGACATATATTTTAGAATTTCTACTTCAATAATTTGTTATGGATAGATACTTTTTCTATTAACCAAAGAAGATTCCAGAAAATACGAGTTTCTTTAAACCACGGACTTCTAAGACTTTCTATGGCATTCGTTTTTTTCGTTATAATTAAATTAAAATCATAGGTTCATATGGTTCACACTGTGGAGCCTCGAGTTACAATTCTTTTCTTGTGAACCTTAGTTCGAAATAGCAAAAACAAAAACTAACATCCTCAACCTTCGATACCTAAAAGGGAAAATTTTCACTTATCCGAGAATTTTTGCTTGGCTTTTAACAACTATGGGTATAAAAGAGAATGTGTGTAAAATCGATTTTGTAATAAATTTATGTTTTTGCTAAATATGTCTAATTTTTGAATTCTCGCAGTTCCATACAATTAACTCGTTTACATTTTCGTAGCTAGTCCTGAGAGAGCCATGTATCAATTATTTATGTATCATGTATTTATGATTTTTCACTTAAGCAATTTGGGGCCTCTGAAGCGTGGGAGCCCCGTATCATTGATACGGCGGTAGCTACGCCCCTGCTCGTACATATAATACAATCACAGGAACTTATATTAAAACCATAACGTTTTCTACTTTTTAAAACTCTAAATCCTATTTTTTACTAAATTAGTCCAGTGATCTTCAAACTGTGTTCCATGAAACCTTAGAGCTCCACGAGTCCCAATAAAAAACGGGGAAAAAAATTGTAAATGTGTATGCAAAAGGGATTCAGGTTCTCTATGAAATTTGTATAACCACAAGAATCTCAAGCTCGTCCCAGACATAAAAACTAAAAATTTTATTTATACATAATAACCTTATTTAGTAATACTTTTTTTAATATAATGTAAAATATAAAACTTTTTTTTTTTTGCTTTACATGTTCTACCAACTGTACTATAAATATTCGATTGTTTACTATCCCAAATAATTTTATACTCGTTAGTAAAATGTTTTTGAAAACAGAAGACAAGAAAAGAAGAAGCAGATCCCATACACAAGATGGCTATACAATATAGAAAAATCCTTGCGAAATATAGAGGAAAAACAGTAGCACATACAGTAATCAGATCAAGCTGATTTAAACTGAGACAGCCTTGGCTGGAAATCGGATGTAGTGCTTATGTAGAAGTACACTGTGTTTTGCAAAATTAAATAGTTTTCTTATTGAAAATGCACCTTTTTTTTCTTTTGTGAAAAAGAAAGACCAAAAGTGAAAAAGAGGGAACAACTTACCGACATATCACAACAGATTCCCACAGTTAAAACCTAAATTTAACTAGAACAGCTCCTCAATTTTAGGTTGCAAATTCTTACAGAATACACAAGATTTCCCGTGGATCGGTAAACATTTTAATGCCTTCGAAGCAATGCATTTAATTAAAAAATATTTCTCAACCTTAGAGGCTACAAAAAATCTTTTTTAAAAATTAAAGGCAGAATATGAAATGCGACTGGAGATAATTTTAATAGACCTGGAATTCAGCTGTTAAATTTTTTTTTAAAAAATTCAACCATATATCCCAGTTACTAAATACACTATCTGGCCAAAAATATCGGGACACCTCTTAAAAAAGTCGTTTTGGCGAGTGACGCAATTTGATACGTAATTGAAAGCTATAAAAGTGTTGGTAGTGGATTGTCAGATTGTATTTATGCGTTTGTGAGGCAATGAGTAAGTCAAAGGAGATTAGTGAGTTTGATCGTGGCAGTATAGTGGAATGCCACCTTTGTCGGAAATCAGTTCGTGAGATTGCGGACATTCTACAGAAGCCTAAATCCACTGTGAGTGATGTAATTGTGAAGTGGAAACGTCGAGGCAGTGAAACGGCAGAAAAACGAACCGGTAGGCCGGAAATACTTGGTGAACGCAGCCGCAGAACTCTAAAAAGGGCAGTGAAACAAAATCTCAAGTCCTCGTTGGTGGAAATTTTTCAGGAGTTCCAAAGTTCATCAGGAATTAGTGTTAGTAGCAGGACTGTCCGTCGAGAGTTAAAAAACGGGATTCCATGGTCGTGCAGCCGCTCACAAGCCAAACATCACTCCACAGAATGCGAAGCATCGATTGCAATGGTGTAGAGCTCACCGTCATTGGACTGTGGACATGTGGAAAACTGTTCTTTGGAGTGATGAATCTCGCTTTACAGTCTGGCAGTCGGATGGACGTGTCTGGGTTTGGTGTATGGCCTGCGAACATTTCTGTAGTGACTGTATTGTGCCGACTGCTAAGTTTGGTGGTGGAAGCATAATGGTGTGGGAGTGTTTCTCGTGGTTTGGCCTTTGTCCGTTAGTTCCTGTGATTGAAAACATGAACTTTGAGATATATGTGGACATTCTGGACAATGCTGCACTCCCAACTCTATGGCAATATTTCAGGGAAGACCCATTTCTCTCTCTCTCTCTCTCTCTCTTCCAGCAGGATAACTGCTCCATTCACACATCGAGGCTTGCACAGATGTGGTTTGACGAAATAGGTGTTCAAAAACTGGACTGACCCTCTCAGAGCCCCGATCTAAATCCCATAGAACACCTTTGGGACGAATTAGAGCGCAGATTCCGTAGCCAGCCAAATCGACCATCCTCACTGCAAGCACTTACTTCAGCTTTGATGGACGCCTATCAAAAATTGGTGGAAAGTCTCCCCAAACGTGTGCAGGCTGTTATCCATGCAAAAGGGGGACCAACATCATATTAATATGTACCTCAGGACGCTCTAAGTCCATACCACTGGGTGTCTGGATACTTTTGGCCAGATAGTGTATTATGCATGGGTAGGTGATATTTGGTTAACAAATTAATATTATTTATCGTAAAATCCGGCGTATAACGCGCACCTATACTTTCAAGCTGCAATTTTTAATTTCTAGGTATGTTCGCCATATAACGCGCACTCCCCTTTTTGCGAAGAAACCTGAAAGTTCGTGCGCAATGTTCTTATGTTTTGAAGTCATTTATTCGAGGTATTATTCCAAGCCTGTGAAAAAATAGTATTCTTCTAGAAGTACAACCTTTTAAGTTCATAAGGAATGTTATTTCTTCTAGATGAACAATATTTCGATATATGTAGAAGTCTAATATTTTTCTATGCTCATCTTTTCTATTATTTTTAAAGCTCTCCTTTTTGATCCCGGCGTACAACGCGCCCCCGTAAATGTCGAGCTTATTTTTTCAATTCCTGCTATTAGTTCAGACTCTTTCTATATTTATCTAGTTCAAATTTTCAATTATTAACAAAATACATTTTTAAGCACTTAATTGAGCTGAAATTTTATATACACGCTTATTTTGGATGACAATACAGTAATTTAATTATAATTAATAAAAATTAATGGATTAAGATTAATTATTCAAAGAATTACAAATTCAGCCACGTTAGCATTATTTTTGGCGACTTGCGTCAAAATTGAAAAGGTTTTTTTCTCACATTTTAAAGCACTCATTTGAGCTGAAATTTACTATACACTATTGTTTTGGGTAACAATACGATAATTTAACTATAATTAATTAAAACTAATTGACTGAAATTAATTATTTAAAAATTACAGATACTGCCATGTTGGCTTCATTTTTAGCGACTTGGGTCAAATCTTTAAAAGCCTTTTTTCCCCTCATGTTTCAAAACTGAACAGTTGAACTGAAATTTCCGATTGTTTTGGATGGCAATGCGATACTTTAATGATAATTAATAAAAATTAATTACCTCTTATAATGTGATTCTGTCATATGTATATACATATCTATATTAATTGTAACTATTTAATAAAAAGTAACTAAAATAACTTTTTTTTGTTGATCTAAGTAGGAAATTGACTTAAGAAATTCTTTTATATATTATTTGTTGTGCTAAAGTGCGCTAGATTTTACGGTATATATAATGAGTAAATTAAATTAAAATTGCATTAAATTTTTAATAACTAATACAATACTTTTAAGAATCTTCTTTACATAAAGTACCTATATATATAACATATTGATCTATTTAAAATATTATTTTAATATATTTTTTAAGTGTGTGTGTGGAATGGGGTTTCCCGAAACACGTTATATTTCTAAAGATTCCGTGAATGAAAAAAAATTTAAAGACCACTGCATTAATCAAAAACAGCTTAATTTATTTTTTTTAAAAAATCTAACTTTCGAAAGAAATTTTTTTTTTTTTTTATTAAAAGTAGTTGTTTTAAAGGAAAACATTTAAGACTTAATTATAACCTTCCTTTAGAATTTGAAAGGTTTTTTTTTAAATAGATGGAAAAGTGGTACTTTTTCGAAATTTTTGGAAGTATAACACATTTTCTCTCTCTTATACTAGTTTAGAACATTGACTCTTGAAGGTCTTTAAAATCCAGCTACAGTGTAATGTGCTGACATCTAGGGTAAGAGAGGAAAACTGTTTGTTATACATTCCAAGATATACATATTCATTCCTTTTATCTGTCTCACTTCACATCTCACATTTAACGATACAAAAAAATTAACACAGTTTTTTAAAATATGTTCCTGCAGCATGCAATTTTAAACTGAAAGCACTTTTTAGGTTTAAAAAAGGAATTGTATTAAAAGAAAAGTCTTTATTCGATTAAGATATAAATAATTAGGCGGATTTTTTTATTTAAAAGTATACGACTATGAAAAATTTTGTAAAAAGAAAATCTCTCATCCTCAATAAAAATGGCAAAAACGAAAAGCATTAAACTATAAAAGAATAAAACAATCGATTTTTCAAAGTCATTACACTTCTGAGAACTAATTCTATCCAATGGGAATGATAGGAAATATTATCAAATTCTTCATAAAATTTCTGATTTAAAAAGTATCAAAATTGCTAAAATCAAAAGAAGCTATTATTGCGAATTCTTCTGTCATATAATCTGAATGCAATATTCAGGCAACAAAATGGTTTTTGTTATCATGAATGCTATCGAAGCAAATCGTTACGGAAATAACGAAATAAAAAAAAGGCAGAAGTAGCACACTCAGGAGTGATAATGAGTATTTCAACAGTGTTTTCTGATTTCAGATATTGAAAATGCCTGTTACTAGTTTTAGTATATTTTGTTGCCCCTAATGAGTGCAAATCATTGAATTCAATGATGTTTTTAAGAAATCTATTATACATGTTCAATGATCTAGATATAGATCGTTAAGCAAACGTAATGATATTTTCATTCAAGAAACGCTTGGAGTACACGATTGTCTCTCAATTGTGTCTAGAAGAAAATCCTGAAAAAAAATCTTTTAATTCTAATAAGTAACTATAAAAAGGAAATTATATGAATACTTGAATGGGTAAATTTTCACTATTTGTTACGTAACTTTAAAATTTAATTATTGATTGTTCAAATTAAAAATTAATAAAATTTAATTTTCTTAGTTTTTTTTTTTTTTACTTTTTTTAAATAACATTTGTTAGTTGAATTATAAAAAATCATTACATCGATAAAAAATATACAGAAACAAAAATAAAATGACTGTAGAGAAGTTCTTGTACAAATGTATTATATTTCGTCATAGTATTGAGATCCTAGAAAAGAATTTTATTTTACAATGTGTAGCTTTTTTTTTATTATTTATTTGTTTGACTTTAATGCAGTTTCCTTGTGAATATACATTTTCATTTGATAGTATATAGTTCATCTTCTCTCTTAAATATTGCACCTATCTCTTATCAACGCTTACTAATCCTAATAGCCTCATTGAACTTTAAAAATTCCAACAGGTTTCATTATTCGCTTGTAAAATGTATTGAATTAAATTTCGTTCATTTATTTTCATCACGATAATGACTTTTTTCTTCTCACATTGTGATAAACTTATGTCCATACCATTTTACAGTTTCTGCAATCGATCAATTAATATTCCCATCAGCAAAAGCACCAACTCAAATTAAAATGCTGTTGTCGTGCGTTTTTCGGAGCCCTTTTACACAAACTGAAAAACTCCTACTGTGCAAGTCATTTGCGAACTTTCAAAAATAAACAGACAGTAAACCTATTTACTGTACAAAATCGATACAGAGTAAATTACAGATCAAATCCGATGTACAATATATTTACAGACCATTAATCTGCAACTTCGCCAAAAACTGACTAAGCTGAAGCTTACGAGCGCAGCAGAAATTAAAGGTTTAAAAATACATATTTTACTTAATTACTTAATATTCGTTTATAAAAACTGATTAGCAAAAATCGGGGAAACATGAAATACACTCATGTCCATAAATTAAGGATAATTCAGAATCACACAGAAATTGAACTCTAAAATAAAAATTTCACCTGTAGAATTATCGCACACATCTTGAAAAAGAATATGCAAATTACAGGAGACCACCAGATGGCGCGGATAGTGCGTCACAATGACGAGAGTGTAAGAGAGGGGTATATAAGGAATGGGTGGCAAAGAAGTAAAATTGTTCACAAGCGTTTTAAAAGCCTTTCAGTGCAATAACCGCATTGTTATGGAACAAAGGAAGCATTTGGATGAATTTTTAAGTGGTAGAATTATCGGACGACTGGAATGTGGACGTACCCATCTGGAAGTATCCGAGGAACTTGGAATCGCCCAGAGTGCCATCTCCAGGCTTTGGCAACGATTCCAAGATGATGGTAATGTGAGTAGATGTTACAGCACAGGTCGCCCCCGAGTTACAACGCTGAATGAGGACCGGTATTTGGCAATTACTGCCAAAAGAAACAAACGGAGCACAGCATCAGACCTGTCTCGTCAGCTCTCTTCAGCTACCGGTACGGCAGTTTCAAGTCAGACCGTGTACAGACGCTTAGTGCACATTGGTCCATGTCCTCGTAGGCCTCGTCAGATGTGTTCCCCTTACCGCAACTCACTGTCGCCTGAGATTAACCTGGAGTAGAGAGCATGCATTGTGGACACCGCAACAGTGGTCTTGTGTGATGTTTTCCGATGAGTCCAGGTTTAGTTTGCAGTCTGATTCTCGCCGTACTTTCAAATGGAGAGCGCCAGGTACCCGTTACCACCAAGAGAACACCATTAAACGACACCGTTACGGTGGTGCAGGATGGCTCGTTTGGGGAGGAATTATTCTTGGTTCCAGAACTGACCTGCATGTTCAGAGTGTAACGATGACTGGCCACATCTATCGGGATGTCATTCTGGAACAACATGTACGTTTGTTTCGGGGTGCCATGGGTGCTGAATTTCTGTTTATGGATGACAACGCCCGTCCTCACAGTGCAAACATTGTAGACGAATGCCTTCAATCGGAGGATATCACCCGTATGGATTGGCCAGCAGACTCACCGGACTTGAATCCAATAGAGCATGTGTAGGATATGCTTGGCCGACGAATTGCAGCCCGTCAACCCCCTCCCACCTGTCTACCGGAACTTCGGAGGGCATTGCTTGATGAGTGGTGTAATATTCCCCAAGATCAGATTGATAATTTGATACTCAGCATGCGTAGGCGTTGTAAGGCCTGTATTGCATCGTCCGGGAGACAAACTCCGTATTAACCATCATACTAACCATGTTATACTGTTTTTTGTAAATAGGTTCTTTTTTGAAATTTGCTCCAGGGAGTAAAAATCGCAATTTTTATTAATTGTGTCAAACATATAGCATCTTTTTTGCTCTTTACCTTTTGTTTAATAAATAGACTTTACAAATAAGTCAAATTTGTTTTGCTTTTGTCTGTTTCTTTGCCTGAACTTCATTATCCTTACTTTATGGATATGAGTGTATTTAAAAGGCTTGATATCCGCTAAACGATGATATGATATGACTCTATACTACTCAACCTAATAGTTATCAAACAAAATAAACACAAAACATACAAATGAAAGGAAAGACTTGCAATAATATAGCTGAATGTTAAGTTGTACGAAGATTTTAAAAACATTTAATAAATCAATACAGTAGTCTCGAAAACTCGGCACTCGATAATCCGGCAGTTCGGATAACTCGGCTACACACTTACGGGTTGAAAAACCTCATGAGCAATAATGTAACCAGATTTTTCAAAGTCGGCTACTTAATTTTTATTATAGACAGCTTTATCCTATCATCAGCATTTCTCTGATGTGTGTCGAATCTGGTTATGCTGTATGGTATGTAGGTAATTACTGTATGCTATTTTATCGTTGATTTTCATTTTCAAGTAGTAAATGCTCTACGTCTTCATAAAGTACATTCTTTTCTATTGTTTAATAGTATTAAAACAGTTTATTTTCTGCTCTATTTTCAAGCAAACAATATATACAAGTGCAGTACAATATTTTCCACAGAAAAACACTCGTACTTATTCATTTTTAATCCCATTCTCGATAATTCGGTATTTTCACAAAATCGATTCACATTAGGTCGAGTTTTCGGCTATAATGACTTTTTAATGATAAATTATATCTTCTTCGAGCTGGCTTGACTATCGATAACTTGAACTCGTGAGTTGTGCTTTACCTTTTTTTCAGGCCTCAGTGGCTTAATGTTACGATTCACTGGTGCAGCTGGTTCTGAGTGGGCCATGTATCAAAATTCCTTCGGGGTCCCTTTCCGGTTATAAAAGTCCTGTTAGTGGGACTGTAGATACACATGGTGGGGTTCCTGTAGCTTGGGGGCTCCATATCATTGATATGGCTGAGATACTGCGGTAGCTACACCCCTTTTAAAATCAACGATTCAATATTTTGTCGAGGTCACAGGCTCATGTCGAATCATGGATCCCATTAGTTTTGATTCTACTAAAATCTTGTTGTACGGAATAATGAGAACGTTAAATCGATGTGGACTTCAGTCCTCACATGGCGAAGAACAGAATTTCAGCAAGTGAGATGCAACCTCAGATGTCGGCTCCTTTACTTGACTGTGATTTATATCGTGAAATATTTCGCCAGAAATCAACCAAAGGCTTTGGAAAGACAAATAAATTCTTTACATTTCTAGAATATTATTAACTCTTCTTAATCCATTTGCACTGTCAGTGCATATATGTATGAAATTTCAATAATCACTATCGGAGAGTATATATGCTATATTTTTATGATAATTAAATCATTAAAAAATTTGCATGAGACTAATTTTTCTGATCATTATTACCTTAAAGCAATTTTAGATCATTACTACAAGTTGATGCAAAAAGTTATTATTTGTAGGTTTACTGTTTCATTCAGTCTAAGTATAATTATAATTTTGAGGGGAAGAGGTTAGCAGAGAATGATATTAATGGTGAAAGAGGTGTCTGATTCTATAGTGAAGAAGTAATCAAATCTGCAATCAAACAAAATAAAAATGCTGAGATAAGATTTGATAATAATGCTGTGGTGACTGTCCAAGAAAATGCGATCTTACTGAATTTCATCCAGAAAAGAGCAATGATGCAGTTGAAGTACATAATTTTTAAGTGTTGTGATGGGCTAAATAAAGATAATAAAACTTTTACCACATAAAATATAGTTAATTTTTTTTCTAAGTGATGAAATTCCCAAGATACATTGTAACAGTGATCCTAATTCCAACATTAGTTTAAAGTAATTGAAGTTTTCTTTTGCGAACGAACGAAGTTTTCGTTGGAGAAAACGTACGCTAAAATATTTTAATTTAAATTTTTTAATGAAAATTTAAGGTTTGGACGAACTTGATTCAGAAGTTTAAACTTTTTTTTAAATGTTAGTAAAAGAAAAAATGGTGATAAATTATTAGTTTCCATTTTTTTCTTGGATACATATGAATTAAAATATCTTTCACAAAAAAGCCTTTTTTTTCTAATTTCGTTTAAATGTTTCTCTTCAGTTAAAATCAAATTGTTTCAATGATATCTTAGAGCAGGTTTTTTCAACCAAACATTCATTGTGTTGGGAATATATCCATCCAGTCTCAACTGATAAAACAAAGGAAAAAAGAAATATTTAACTTCAATTAGATATTTCAATTATAATGCAGTATTGTAACAAAGTTGACTGTTATTTTCATAATGAAAAATAAAAAAGAAAAATCGGCGAAAATGCATATTTAAAATACGTTAAAATTTTTAAAAAAATGCTTAAATTGTTCGTTATAAAAAAATTTTCCCTGGAACTTTTATATATTAAATTTAAAAATACTTTCAAACCATTATCATTACACTAAAACATATTCCTTAAGAGGATATGGTACCCTAAAAATAATCAAACTAACAAAAAAATTTTATTCGCTTATTTGATACCTCGAATCTTTATAGACATGCCTGCAAAATTTCAAAGCTGTACCTGGATTTTTTTTCAAGGTATGGAGCAATATTTGATGCTGGACAGCAACTACCACCCCCACATTTCAGATTATCTGCTGGAAAAGAGCCTGATAAAAAATGAATTAATTATTTTTCTACCGCACGTAAATGAGACTGACATTTTTATGCAGTAACAAATCATTTCAAGATAGAATTGTGCTATTCATGCAAAAATTCTAGTTTGGGAATTGTTTATTAGGGGGGGTGGGGGTGGAGAGCAAATGGATTTGGTCAAGTTTTAAAGGTTGTGCGTGCTTTTTATGATCTTATTATGCATGAAATTAAAACTTCAAAACGGATTCTCCTTAAGCACAAATACTAAATCTCATTTTGATTACTCAGATAATTAAAAATTTAATTCGCACGAATAGCAAAACTCTCCCATTTTTATATATTTGTTTTTGGTGGTATAAATATATCCCATGTGTGCGAAAATCAACACTTTTATTATTAAAATATTTTAGGATATTTATTTGAATAAATACACATATGTAGTTCTTAGATTTTGATATATTTTACTTATAAATTGTTATTTGATTTTGCTTTCCTTCGTGTACAATATTTAACATGAGAAGGCTTTTAAAATCATGAAAATAAAAAATAAAGGCATAAACATCTTTTGTACATGTTGTGCATTAGCTTTGAGCATGGAATCAGCTCTGAAGTGTGTGTATTTTTTTTTATAATTATAAGATTAAAAAAAAGTTTTATGAAATATTAATCTTTATTCGTATTCTTCTATATATTCATTACATAAGTATACTGTTTAATTGTTCTACATTTGTGCAATTTTTATGATAAGCAGTTTTAAATAAGCTAATTAACATTTCATAAAAGTTTCAGACTATTCGATGAATATTATATCATGCTATTCATGGAATGAAACTTCAAACTCATATTTCTCCATGTTGAATTTTTGTACATATACTATTATTCAAAACCATAAGGCTTTTTTGATAATTGAAGTATGGGTTTGAAATTTTTTATACATGTTCTGAAATGTATGTTTTGTAAAACGGTGCATGGAATTAACTCTAACATGTTTAGTATTTTTTCAAAAAAATTTAAAATTCAAAATTAATGTTTTTTTTTAGATTTTTTGGAAGTTTAACTATAAAAAAATTAAAGAGCAGCATTAGAAAAAACCCATGTACAGTGTTATGTAGTATATTGTAAGGTACTTAGAAAAAAATTTGAAAGAAAAGAGACATATTTAAAAAAGCCTTAGTAATTTAAAAAAAATGTTTTAAAAAGTTTAAAAAATTAAAATTTTACAAACATTTTGCAACAAATTTAAAAAATTTTGTATGGAATTATTAATAAATAGTAACTTTTATAAAATACATTTGAGACCAAATATCAAATATTAAAAATAAAAAAATTGTGAAGATGGTACCTATCACCTTAAATTACAACAAATACAAATGTTGGACTGCATATATTGATTTTATTTAAATGTAACATAAAATTTCTCACATTTTCATAAATTGCGGGAAATATTCTGCCTTCATTATTATTTATTTTTATGAGCATGTATGCTTATAAAAATGCGCACATGTTTTTCTAAAATTTACAAACTCAAAAAATTCATTTTAGTTTATTTGTTCTATTTCATTGGACACAAAAGTGTTCGTACACTTGAAATTTCCTATGAAATTTAATGTTTTCGACTAATAAAAATTAATATATTGCAATTGTAATTTTTTTATGATATCTGCAACTTGTTTTTAATGAAATACATAATCAATTTTTTAAAAATAGTATAACTATTATTTTTAAAAATTAATAATCAAAAAGCCGCTGAAAAATTACTCTACAAAAGTCTTCGTGCACTTAACAAAAATCCAACATAGCTTTAAATATTGTATTTCTTTCTTAATTTAGTACTTAGCAGGATATCTTTTAGGGCCCACAAGAACTTTTAAACGTCTTGGTATAGATTTAATCAGTTTTTTGTAATTTCTGCATCGATTTACTTCCATGCTTCTTTGATTATTTTTTTTACTTCCCATTATAAGTGTTTGTATGTGTCAGGTTTTCTTTTTTCTTAAATCAAATTCTCCCCAACTATGTACTACTGGGCTAAATAAACTGATTGAGGAGGTGTTTTCCGAATTTTGAGACAGTTTTAGAGACACCAGCGGTCTACATTGAGAGCAGTGAGTTTGGCGTCATTATCCTGTTAAAAATGATGTCGTCTCCAATATCTAAATTTTAGGCGGATAATTTAAAATTTCTCTTTAAAATATCTCAAGATTCACAATACCATAAAAAAATACCAACTTATCTAATTTTGAGGCCGATTAGTTTAAAAATCCTTACATTTTTATGACCATCAATGTCTTTTTTTATGACCATTATTTCCGAATACTTTTTAAGGCGTGCATTTTAGTAAATCCATTTATAAATTGATTTAATACGATATTTCATGTTCGAAATTTATATGTGATTTTATTATTATTTTGGCTAATATTCCTATCCAATTTATGTTTAAAAATTAATTTTCAAATACTGAAATTATTTGACTAAGCACTTTTTATTTAATACATACCTACAAAACAACTTCTGGCAATGGTAGTAGCTACTTCTGGCCGTACGTAGTTCCATATCTACGTAGATTAGTAAATTCTGTCAAAATTCCTTACATAAATAGAGTTTTAATTTAAATATAAAACTTGAGAGTTAAAAACTTATGAAATTGTTTAAAGAATTTTTAAAATAATTTATTTTGAATACTTAGCTTTTTTAAAACGTCTTTGTATTATACTTAATATTTTTTTAAATAACATTTTAATATTTTATTCAGATACAGCAAGAGCAAGCGTAACATTAAGTCGCCAAACGATATTTTTTAGTTTGGCACTAGGAAACCATTGATTTTCGAAAGTTAAATGAAGAAATTTACAAAACATGTATCTTTAATTCCTTAAAGAATTCTTTTACCATCGCTTTTTTAATTAAGTAAAACTCTTATGTTTCTTTTTAGTTATTATCTATTATTTATTTTTGTCATTAAATATCACGTTTTAAAAGATGAATATTTACTTAAACTACTAGAATTTTAAGACATTTCAAAAACAGATATTCATCTTTTGCCACCGCATTTAAAAAATTCATTTGTTATTCCATGTGAAAACAATTCTAATCCACATAGATCATTTACTTCCAAAAGACATTGGATGGCTGTTATAACAGAATGAAGCACTTCTTTCGTGTAAAAAGATATTCTTACTATTACTTTAAGGCCAAACAAAATAAAAATGAACCAATTCTAGAAGATTAATTTAATTCCATAAACGGCGGAATCGACTGTGGGGAGCAACAAACTTCTTGCTTTTATTGTTCATTTTCTTCAAAAGCTCGATGTACAGGAATAGAAATACCCTTTCAATCCGACTCCCTTCTGTGTAGCCAAAGCATTATAATCACTATTGAAGCTTTTAGAGAGCTTTAGAACATCTGAAAACTGAAGAAATGGCGTTTTTTTTTATTTTTACAGATTTGTATTCGAAGCGAAGAATTCTCTCCATTCCGAAATTAGTTGTCCTACATTTGAGGAGTCTTTTATATTCGATCTTGTATAAAAATGCAACAGAATTGAGGTAGCAAATCGTATTGTTGGGGAAAACTTTCGAATGAACATGGATTGTGCAGTGTTCTTACAGGTAAGTGCTTGATAAAAAAGCATAGTTGTTAATATGTAACTTAAATCCTTCCGAATTTCACCAGTAAAAAGATTCATAAAAGGAAATTTATTAAATATTTATGTTCCTGCTTCTAGAAAAACCTGTGATCTTTCCTCCTTTCCGAAAAGTTTTCACTAATGCTGATGAATGTGATCCTAATCTATTTTGAAAAAATAAAGAACTTTTTTCTGATTGTAATGAATATTATGTATTCTAATTCCATTTATTTATACATAGTGGAATAATAGTTTTGATATTGTGTTGTTCCGTTCGATGATTAAAAAATTATATTAAATATTGCATTATATAGTAACATTTTACAATAACTCATTTAAAAACGAGTTACTGCTACAAAAATCAAGAATTAAAACTCAATAACCCAAAAATGATGGAGGCCTTCTACTATAAAAATTAATAATGCGCAGAAATAACCCTCTCGATAAAAATTATGAAATCTAAAAAATTTCACCAAATTTTATTCATTTTAATTCGAATTAATCCTATATTCAATGAACCATATTTTATCCTTAGTATTTTAAAGCAAGCGATTTCTTACTTTTTGTGTTAAAAAAAATATGAGCACTAACATTCTAATTTCTTAAACAAAGCACTATCAATGGATTTATGAGATATAATCACTTCAAATATTTTTAAAAAATAGTGTGCTTAGATTAAATCTTATTCTTTAATTGTAAGAAAAACAGTTTTTTAACTCGGTATTTATTATTTAATTAGCATGAACCAGAAACGAGATTTACTAGTGAATTATTTGGTTTACGAATTATAACATCATAAATAATATTTATTTTCTGATCAAAAAATTATAACAATTATTGTGGATATATGATTAAAAATCAACGTCCTTAGTTTCGAATCATTATTTAGGGCTTTTATTCTCACAAAAAGAGCAGGAGATTAAAGCCTTTTTGAAAATAGACTGTTACATTTCCTGTCGGTAAGAACACAACGTACGTTGTTCAAGGGAATTTTTTTTACTTGTAATATATTGAAATCTGTAAATGATAACGAAGAAACTTACAAGCTTATCAGATCTGGTTTACTGTCTATTTCCATTAAAAATACATTCTTGTACGATTAAAAAAAACCCATCAGTTTACAGATGTTCATAATTCTCAATTGTTAATTTAGAATTTTTAAGAGTTAATTTAAGTAACCTATATATTTTTTCTCTGTGAACTTAAAAATACATTTTCATAAATGTGCTTAGAATTCAATATTAAATTTCATAGGAAACAAGCCGTAAATGAGGAAAATTTCAATAAACGAAACTAAGAAAGTCTATGTTATTTTAAAAATAAATTTTTAGTTACCATATGTATGTAATATCCAAGAATCAATCGTTAATGTAAATATCTTCATTTATATCTGGGCTGAAAAATTCAGAGATGTGATATTTCTTAAAACATTTATTTCCGAGAGTTTTTCATTATCGTTTGTTGCTTTCTCTATATGAATTTAAACAAAATACTTCTTTTTGTAGAATCCATTCTGTATTAAAGGTTTTTTTCTGTGGTGTGATGATCGATTATCATTTTAATTTCTTTTAATTTAATTTTAATATTAAGGCTTTTTCCCTTTAGTTTTTATTCTATTAAGTATCAATTTTTTAGCTTTCAAGAAAACATTCTATTAAATTTTGAAGAATACTTGATACCTTCATTAGTTATTCGTGTTCAGGAAAAAATAGTAATTTCCTTAATGGAGCAAATTTTATGCTAATATGGAAAGTATTTTCCTTTAAAAGTGTGTGCGATTAAAGTTACAAACTAACCAGTTATTTGAAATTTCATTCTTAAATGAATCGGCAGAATTTGTATTTTATAGAATTCCATTTCTTAGCGATTAAAAATATTTTACGTCTGTCAGCAAATCTTTGTTGTGTTAGTAGAGATTTAATTCTGAAAATTTTAAAGGGAGCTTCTAAGCTAAGACAAATATATTTCACAAGAACACTGAAAATTTAACTTTTTCTCTGTTAACAATTAAATAAGGTAAAGTATAAAAAATGAAACAGCATTTTGTGCATAGGTCTTCAAAATAATTAATTGAACTATTAAATGTATATTAGAATAATTAACCACATATTTAAATCATTCATATAAATAAAATATTGATATCCATTTTTAAGGATACACCTTCATATAAAAATATTTTTTTCTGTTTTTATAATTGCACTTTTTACTACTCAAATTTCATGGTTCTAGTATATGAATAATTAATTATTCTTATGCACATTTTTTTTAAATTTCTCATTGGGTTTTTTTTATTTCATATAAAACCATTCAATTCATTATTATTCATAACTGTAATAGCATTTTAATTCTTACTTAAAATATTAACTGAAATCAGCTTTTGAAAAATTTATTATTTTAATTTGCATCTTATATATATATTTTTCTAATTTCTTTCTGGGAAATTGTCTAGTTTGGTAACAAGTAAAAATACAACTATTGAAATTTTTTAAATTTAAGTGTATTTTTAAAGAACTTCATTGTGATTAAAAGGGCAAATTTACTTTTGCAGGTAGTTTTAGCAGCATTATTGTGGAAATTTACTCACTCGAGAAGAAGTGACCCTTACGAAGCACAAGAATCGGAATACAAAACCAGTTACGATGCATACTCAAATTTAAAAGAGGTAAATTGATCTCTTCTTAAGATTTCGTAAAATTATTTGAGATACAAGTTTGTATTACATTAACAAATTTAAATAAGATAGTTACTGAAATAAAATAAGATATTTTAAAGTAAAAAATTCAGAATGAAAACTAAGTTTTATAAAACATGCTGGGAATGAATTATTTTTTAGACTATTTTTAATAATGCTTTAAATAAAGCAAAGAAATAAGATAAAAAATTTATTGAAAGTAACTAATTTATATTCATTTTGAAATAGTTGAAATATTCAAAAATAAATTAAAAAAGAATTTTAATTTAAAAAAAAGATATTGCATGTAATTTTGCAATGAATAATTTTTTTACATTTAATATTATTTCATTCATATAAAAAAAATAACATTGAATACTAGAATATTTCACCTATAGTAAACAGATTTAGAGAAACTTCTTCCAGAATATGTAAGTTGCTTTATTGTAATGACTGCTTCTTTCATCCGAAGACACCACACAAGATGGTTAGGTGACTAATGCGCTGTTTGAGCTACTTAACATTAATCAAACTTCTACATCATATTAGGAATTTTAAGCCTATTTCGAAAAAAATTGCAGTTTCACTTCTATTATTCTCTAGAAGAAGAAAAGCAATTTGAAAAAATAGACCAAGCAAATTTAATCAAAGTGTTCATCAATAGTTCACTTACATATTAAAAAACGCTGAATCAAAATAGCAATTTATAACTTTTTTTTTTGTTTTCGAACAAAAGGAAAATTCTTTTTTATATATAATCGTCACTATTTAGAGTAGCCAGATCTAAGTTTTTATGTAATATCAAAGCATTTTTTTATTTCTAATTGGCTGCCGATTGGTGTCTTACCATTGCAGACCTAGTACATTCCCCGAAAGCCGGTATCTCTTTTTAGTGCGGCACCCTAAAGGCGGATACCAATTCGCCGCCAGTAATTTTGATGCCCAGTTTTCTCCCCAGAGCTCTTGATGATGTGAACTTGTACTAGGATTTAATTTTGTCGAGAGCACCCAAGCCAAATATAAACTCTCTAAGGATCTTTTACATGCCGTATAATCATACGAGATGACCTCTGTCAATTTTCAGCATCATAAAAATCCACCGACTTGGGCCATAAAAAAATAGTTATTGATTAATTATTGCTCTTAAAGATCTATTTGTAATTTAAAATGAATTTTTTTTACATTAACAAGTACATAAATATACAGATAATTCAACGTAAAAAATTTACTTCCGTTTGCTTTTAATTTAAGTGAGTGAGAACCATTTAAAGTTGGTGCAAAAAAAGTTAATTTTTCCTTCTCGCAGACGTCCCAGTTACCTTAAAGAGTTTTACAACAAAAACATTTCTTGCATTTGTTTCCAGTTAATGTTAAAGCACGTTTAGCTTACAATCACCGACTTTTATTACTGTATTTACTTGCCTTCATTATTTATTTTAAAATTGACAAGCCAACAAGTCAAATATTGTCTCTCTTTTCACAGGAAACTCATCCACCTCATCCATTCCATTTTGGATATGATGTCCTTGACGAACATGGCAACAAACTGCAACGTCAAGAACAAGGTGATCAACACGGCAACGTAAAAGGCAGTTACGGCTATGTAGATGCTCACGGAGTGTATCGACAAGTAGATTACGTTGCTGATCATTCTGGTTTCAGAGCTGTTGTCCAATCTAACGAACCTGGGGTCGCAAATGAAGATCCAGCTGATGTAAAGTTGACCGCTAAGTCACCACCAGCTCATGTCTTAGAACAGCAATACACAAAAGTAGAACATGCTTACGCAGAACCAAAACTATATTTAAAAGCTGCTTCTAAACCGATCTACCGCGACGCTTCTTATTAATTAGTATCATGTGTTTGTATGAATATAAAGAAAGACCAACAAAATGTAAAAACCATGGATCTCATTACGATTACAATAAAAAGAAATGTGAAAAAATTGCTGTTTTAAGCAAGCTTTTGTTATACTAAATCGCTTTACAGATTGTAACTTTATGCGTCATTATATTTCTTTATAAATATATATATATTAGCTATAAAAAATTAAAAGAAATTATTCATAGCACAGTTACATTACACATACATTAAGCAGAAAGAATGAAAATACTCATTTGTGAGATATATCCTCATTACCAAAGAGCCAAATGTGTAGTCTTTTTTCCTTTAGCCCTAAAATAAATATTTAGCTTCATTTGTAATGATGTTATCCTGTTAGAACTGAAAATAATGTAATATTTTTATATATATTCTCATATAATAAATGTTAGATAACATAAATTATCTTAAAAATTAAAATGCATTAAAACTATGGAAAGTATTTTAATATTACTGAGTTCTAGATGAAAAGTAAAACTACTCAAAAAAGGAAGCCGACTTTAATATTTTTTAAAGAAATAATGAACAAAATGTAGTCTCATAATGACAAGTTTACGCATTAACGTAACATAAAAAAAATTAAGTCAATTCCTACTTAGATCAACAAAGGAAAATTTTATTTTAGTTACTTTTTATTAAATAGTTACAATTAATATAAATATGTATATACACATGGCAGAATCACAATATTAAATGACAAAATGTAAGGCAATTTTCCATTTTCCTTTCTATATATGGTGTTGGACTACTTTTTGTTTGTTACTATTTATTCATAAATTAAATTTAATTATTCTAATAAAATAGTATAGTAAAAAAGAAATCACATTCTTAAAAATCAGGCCATTCCAGGTGGGATACGAACCAACGACCTTTGGATTATAAGTCCAACGTGCTACAGGAACACAACAATTGATTTTTCTTTTTATATATGCTGTTGAACTATTATTTTTGTTTGTTAGTATTTATTCCTTTTTTAATTTAATTAATGAATTAATATTTGATAAAACTGTATTAACATCAAGTGTCATCCACTACAAGTTTAAAAAAATTGTACTTGAACTTGAATGGATGAACAGAAAGAATTTTATTAATGATTGAAAAAATTTGAATTATATATATATAGACTAGCTGACCCGGCCCGGCGTTGCACGGGCTTTTACCGAGGGTATAACTTAATCCCCATGTTAATTTCCCCCTTTCTTTCTGACGCTAGCACTTTTGTGTGGATATGACGCGTACGATGTGAGTGTATGGCCAGTGAGTGCGTGTTATGGCTTTCTCGTTTAACATTTTCCCTCCTCTTCACAAAATCAGCACTTCCAATATTATTTCTCGAAATTACTTTTACTTGTTTCTTTCCTCTCCGCTTAGCCCGGCGTTGCACGGGCTTTTACCATTGAATAACTTAATCCCCATGGGAATTTCCTGTTTCCCTCAGGACGATAGCACTTATGTGTGTGTATGCGCGATATGAGTGATTTCTTTAACTATGACATTAAAACTCCCTTTTTTGAAATTTGTTCTTGCGTTGGTGTGGTGTGGTACTTAAGAGAGGTGGATAAAAGCTTAGGTGTCATCCTCGTCACTTGACCATGGTTGAAAATTTTGAGGTCCGTCGCTAAAAACCCGCGAACAGTACGAATTTATAAATCACTCACTCACTTTTCTATTCTGTCGTTGCAATTTTTTAGTCCCCGGAAACGAAAATGTAGCCTTTTTAAAAATAGTTGTATGTTGAAAAAAAACAGAAAAGTAGAAATTTTTCAAATTACAAAATTTTACTACTAATTTAAATCTTGAAGTAAAATTGTGAGGATATTTTGAAATGTTCGACACACGGGAAAAAAGTTTCATGCAATTATCTTTATAAAAGAAGAAATTATTAAATGATTGTTTTAAGTATTTTGAGTGTTTTGTTAAAATTTGTTCAAAAAAGTTTTTGGGTTTTTATTTTTTAAATCACTGATTCTAAAAGTTTTAAAAATAATTTTTATTTAAACGCGACGATTTTGATTCATTTTAGAAAAAAATCATAAAATATGCAAAATATCATTGTTTTGTAAAAAAAAAATTTTTTTTTTAAATTCTTTAAAAAAAGATAGTTTTTGGCATTTTATTTTTTTAATCACTGATTCTAAATGATCAATGAACTTTTTAAAAATCATTTTCATTTAAATTCATCTACATTTATTCATTTTAGAAGAAATCATAAAATGCAAAGCAAAATTAATTATTTTATACTACTATTGATTAAAAATATTCCTTTAGCAATTAATTGTGACATGCCAATTTAGAAATTTTTGATATATTAATAACGCGCAATTAATAATAAAGAATTTTTTATTTGAACATAGCTTTTATTTTTTTCTAAGGAAGTTACGCTTATTTAACTGAATAATTCAAAAAAAAAAAATTTTTTCGATATTGGCAAATTTTGCGTTTTTATTATGAAATTATATGTCAAAAAAAGGTTTATCCATTAGGCATTATTTTAAAGTAAACTATAAGTTTTATGAAAGAGAACAAAAATTTTTGGTACTGATAAATATTTTAAATAAGTCTCAGAAATGTAATGAATACATTTTGTCATCTTAATCTAACATCTATAATTATTTAATTTTGAAAATTATCTAAAGAAAAAATGATGAAAATTGAAGAAAAATAACTTTTTCACTCGCATTTTTTTTTTTTTTTTTTTTTTTTTTGCTCGCCAAATTTACTGAGTTCTTCCTGTTTAATGCAGAACTTTTTAGTGTAACCCTTGAGTTAGATGCTGTCGACGGTTAAACAGTTCAAAGGTCTTTGGTGCAAAACTATTTTTCGACTCCTAGGTTTGGCTAACTGTAAAATCGCGTATTTTTTAATAATTGTTTTATTTTTAGGGCATAATTTTTAAGTTAATGCTTTCAAACTTCACAAATTAATTGCAAAAATAAAGTACTTTTAAATAAAAAAATGTACAAAAAATACTGTTTAAATTATTTCTCGCAAAAACGGTTTTTTATGAAAATCAAAAAAAAAATTTTTAATCCGTAATTTTTAAGCAATTTTGTCAATCTTCGTACAGATTACGGATAATATTCTTTTACACACGGAAATAAAGTTTCGTGCGATTATCTTCATAAATAACAAAGTTATTCAATGTTAAGTTAAAATTTTGAGTATTTTTGAAAAATCTTTTTTAAAAAATTTTGGGAATTTTATTTTTTAAATGACTGGATCTAAAAGAGAAATGCTTGAAGTTATTTAGTGTAGAATATCGTTTAAATAACACGAAAAAAATTCATACGCAACAATTTAGAAATAATTTGCATAAAAACGCATCAGTTTTAACCCTTTTTTTAAAATTCTTAAAAAATAGAAAATATCATAATTTTGCAAAAAATATTATACCGTATTGTGGCGAAATAAATGATCTTTTCGATTCTGTAATTATTTTTTGTCTGATTTCAAGAGTAAAAATTGGATGGCAATTTTAAGATGGTGGAAAACGTCGGATCACCGCTCGGCCGAAACGGAATGGAAGTTCTGCCAAGTAAACAACCCGCAGGAGTAAAACAATCTGGCGTTTTAAGGTTTTTAATTAATATCTTTTTAACTAATTGCAATATCGGAATTAAAAATAGTTTACTTCCTATTCTCAGACCTACTGAATATACGCACAAAATTTCGTAAGATTTTGTCTAGTCGTTTCGGAGGAGTTTGGCTACAAACACTGTGACACGAGAATTTTATATATTAGACTAGCCGTTACCCACCTGCTTCGCTGGGTATTTCATGATGTTTCATATATATATATATATACTGCTTATATATATATGTATATTATATGTATAATATGTATACTTTATATATATAAATTATTAATATCTAAGTCCTATCATTAAGAATTCGATTGCATTGAAATATATACTTATACCTGTAACTATCTCCTCTTGATAAAAA
Source organism: Trichonephila clavata (assembly GCA_019973975.1). NCBI lineage: Eukaryota > Metazoa > Arthropoda > Arachnida > Araneae > Nephilidae > Trichonephila > Trichonephila clavata. The sequence goes on along the minus strand of BMAO01010494.1, from coordinate 50,230 downwards.
AAAAAGGGCAGAACTCATCTAAATTGTATTTTGTAAAAATCTCTAAAATTGAAGTATAGAATGACGTTTGCACTTTCGTAACACTATAATGAAGTGGATTCCCGCAAAACCAATTTTCGGTGCATCTGTACTCTGTAAAATAAACATACAAGCCAAATCTAACCAGGGGGGAAAGGAAATTTTAACCATCAATACCCTCGTAATCCAGTTGAGAGTCGTTTTCCAAAATAACCGTTCTTGGCGGATTTCAATTTAATAAAAGAAAAATGTGAACCAAATTTTATTATTATAGTCCTTGTAGTTCGAAAAAAGGAATTTTTTTTCAGTATGCCCCAGTAAGCCCCTGCTCCCCCCAAAAAGTTGATTTCTGTAAAATACATTCTTATTCAACCAAAGAAACATGCTTAACAAATTTTAAATAAGTGGGTCTAACAATTCAAAAACAGGAATTTTTTCTATAACTCCTCTTGAGCACTCGCAACCCTCCTTGGGGGTCGATTTTCGTTTCACTCTTTGTTAGAAGAACTTTATTCCATGAAAGGAACATGCCTACCAAATTTCAAAGAGGTAGATCTAATAGTTTAATAACGGAAATATTTATCTATTACGCCCCTTAATCCCCCAAAATGAAACTCGGGGGTTAATTTTCGCGAAACCCATTTTATAGCGATTCTGTACTCTACAAAAGAAATCTGCTTACCAAATTTGAAGAGTGTACGTCTAATAGTTTAAAAATGGGGATAGTTATCTATAACGCCCCTTGAGCCCCCGCAACGCCACTTGGGGGTCTTTTTTCACAGAACCCATTTTGTAGCGGATCTCTACTCTATGAAAGGAATATGCTTACCAAATTTGAAGACTGTGAGTCCAATAAATTAGAAATGGAAAAAATGATTTATAACGCCCCTTGAGCCCCCGCAACGCCACCTAGGGGTCAATTTTCACGAAACGCATTTTGTAGCGTATCTCTATCCTTTGAGAGGAATCTGCTTACCAAATTTCAAGACTGTGCTTCTAATGGTATAAAAATGGAAATAATTTTTTATGTCTCCCCTCAACCCCCCCCCCCCAACACACCTTAGGGTTCCATTTTCCCCAAAAAAAACTTTGTAGCAAATATTTACTTCATGAAAGAAACATGCCTACCAATTCTCAAGCTGGTAGGTCAAATAGTTTAAAAACGAAAATATTTATCAATTACGCCCCTTAATTCCCCACAACGCCACTTGGGGGCTATTTTCCCCAAACCCAGCTTGTAGCTGATCTCTACTCTATGAAAGGAAACTATTTATCAAATATAAAGACTGTACGTCTAATAGTTTAAAAATGGAAATAATTTTTATGCTTCCCCTTAACCTCCCCTTCCCCCCCGCAACACGCGGTCAATTTTCTTCAAAAACACTTTGTAGCAAATATTTACTTCATGAAAGAAACATGCCTACCTATTTTCAAGCTGGTAGGTCAAGTAGTTTAAAAACGAAAATATTTATCTATTACGCCCCTTAATTCCCCACAACGTCACTTGGGGGGCTATTTTCCCCAAACCCATCTTGTAGCTGATCTCTACTCTATGAAAGGAATCTATTTATCAAATATAAAGACTGTACATCTAATAGTTTAAAAATGGAAATAATTATCTATAACGCCTCCGCAACACCACTTGGGGGTCAATGTTCACCAAACTCACTTTGTAGCGGATCTCTACTCTATGAAAGGGGAATCTTCTTACCCAATTTCAAGATTGTACGTCGAGTAGTTTAAAAATGGAAACAATTACTTTTAACGCCCCTTGCGATTCGAATTTTGCAAAAATCCGTTCTTAGCGGATCTCTGCTCTATGAAAGGAACATGCCTACCAAATTTAAAGGCTGTAGATTGAATAGTTCTGGAGATATCGTGATTAGTCAGTCAGTCAGTCAGTCAGTGAGTCGCTTTTCTCCTTTATATATATAGATAGGGAGAGAATGAACAAATAGTAGAATTGAAAAAAAAAATGGTTAACAATCATATGAAAATATTAGTAGAGTAGTTTTATATAAAAGATATTAATACTCCTTAACATTATTTCACTATTATAATGAATTTTTGATGTCATGTTTTAAATAACTTTTGATTATTCAAGTAATAAATGCCAATGTAATTAACAGCAGAAAGACAACCATATGATGAAAATTTCTTTTAATGTGAGAAATGTTAAGGTATGATTAATTAATGGAATAAGGTCTTTCATAAAAGTCAACAGCTGAAAAAACAACTTCATATGTCACGGTAGTAATTACTAATTGAACTTCAGTGCACAGAGCAACTTTTTTCACCCAAAAACTGGCATTCAAAAATTTTTAACATTGATAATAGCTAATGTTTTCAAAAAACAAAATAAGTTTTCATTTATTGGTTTGTATTAGAAAAAAATGTATTTTTTTTTCAATTCAGATATTTTTTTTGTGTTCAGAACAGAAAAAGACTTATCTTGTAAGCAGCAAATTTTTTGACGGGACACAGGATGGAGATCATTATTAGACTTTACATGTGCAGATAAGTCATGAGTGAAGCCTATCGTGTAAGTTTTGTGAATAGAACAGGAAATTCCTTTCTGATTTCATCCCACTCCACAACACAGGAAATATCTTAAGATTTTAAAAATTATATTAGTTACATTTGTTGACGAGCTGCCTATTTGTGTAACTGAAGTTGAGGAAATTGCAGATTTGTCGGAGGCATTGAATAGCGATTCTGATACAGAAATTGATAATGAAATTCCTGTCAAAACTGCTACAGTTTCTAAAGCTTTATGTTGTTTAGAAACTGTAAAAACGTGCCTCATGCAACAGGATGTAAAAAACGCAGTATTTTATTCTCTGTATATTGTCCAGAAAAAACTCTTTCGTGTCAGAAATAAAAAAATTACAATTGCCAATTAACTGATGCGTAATAATTCACTAAAATTTTTAGCTGTTAAATAAAAAGTACGTAACTTTTTAGTAGTGCGATAATTTTTGTGTAGTATCTCTTTTCATAGAATTTCCAAAAGCTAAATTTAAAAAATCTGTATTTTTTTAAACCCCCAATATAACGAACAAGCTCCCTATGAATTTGTTAAATCCGCATCCGACTGTATTTTTATTTATTATTATACTATGCAATTTCATTTATTGTTCATATTTTTTATAATTTGTTATTGGAAATTATGCAAATCAAGAATATTAATTCAAATAAAAATTCTTAAATAATTCAACGCATAAGTAAAAATTGACTTATGTCATTTTAAAACCAACACCACCGATAATAATTATAAAAATAAATGATATTCTTTTAAAAGGTATAAAAAAATGTTATCGAGCAAAAAAGTTTAAATTATAATAATTTTTTTAATAAAAAAATATTATGTACCATGTTTTTATAACCATTTTCATGTACTGTCATCCACTTCTGAGCTGTAGTCCAAATTTCAAGTATCTAGCACATCGGGAAGTTAGTTTAAAGTCAATTACAAAATTCCACTCGGCAGAAGTACAAGAAAGCGAGTTAATAAAAACATGGTAACCTGGGGCCCCTCTTTGACACCAGAACCACGAAATTGAATACGTAGACGCAACCCGTGCTTTCGACAGGTGGTCTTTGTTCGTGTTGATTCGTGTAAGTTCCGGAGTCACAGGGCCCGCCTCTTCGGGGGCCCGGGTTGAAGACTAGAACTCTTTTTTTTCACATCTTCATGCATTGTCATCCACTTCTGAGCTATGGTTCAAATTTGAAGTCTCTAGCTCATCAGGAAGTTAGTTAAAAATCAATTACAAAATTCCACCTGGACAGACATACAAGCGTCTTCAGGGACCCAGGTCTCAGAATAGAACTTCTTTTTTTACATTTTCATGCACTGTCATCTACTTCTCAGCTCTATAGTCCCAATTTGAAGTTTCTAGCTCATCGGGAAGTTAGTTTAAAATCAATTACAAAATTCCACCCGGACAGACATACAAGAAAGTGAGTTAATAAAAAAAACATGGTAACCCTGAGGCCCCTCTTTGACCCCAGAACCAAGAAATTGTATATGTAGATGCAACTCAACTTGTGCTATCGACAGGTGGTCTTTGTGTACATTCGTGAAAGTTCCGGAGCTACGGGGCCCTTTGTCAAAACCAGGTCCCGCCTCTTCGGGGCCTGGGTTCGAGACTACAACTTCTTTGTTCACATTTCCATGCATTGTCATTTGCTTCTGAGCTATGGTCAAAATTTCAAGTCTCTAGCTCATCGGGAAGTTAGTTTAAAATAAGTTACAAAATTCCACCCGCACAGACGAGAAAGCGAGTTAATAAAAACAGGGTAAAATAAAGCACAACGCCACAAACTTTAAAAAAAGTAACAAAATGTTATACAAGTTTAAATTAATTCACTAACTCATTCCAGATAAAACTTACAATATTTTATTGATCACAGTTAGATGCTCATACATTCCACCTTTAATGTGCACAGCATTACAACAAATATTATTAAAAGCTCAAGATTCTCCTATGACTATAAAAAGTATAAAAATAGACGAATCATTCATAGCAATTTGTTCCCTTGCATAGTCATCATCAATAAAATACTAATATTTCAAAACTATGTTAATAAAAGTAAATGCAAAAGTGAGATCTTATAAACTATCAAGTGCAATGGAGTTTTTCCAAGTTAATACTATGATGATTGCAGTAATAAATGTTGCTTGTATGAGATATTTTTTAATTTCATTTTAGCCAAAGGTGAATTTATAGAATAGTTACTAAGTTTCTACCAATAGCATAAACAAATGTCTCATATAATTCAATTTAACAACATGTTTTGTACATCTCAAATGGTTTAATATTTAAAAACGTGAAAAATGCCAGTTATTAGAGACTTTAAAATATTTTAAAAATATATATTTAATATAACAAATTCTACAAATGATTAAAATAATTTAAAGAACATCTAATTGTATTAACAATTTTATAACATTATATTCTTCTGGTCTTTTAAGTGTTTTTAAACAAGTATAAATTCAACAAAATGATAATTAGAAACATTAAAGAAACTTATAAGAATTTTTTTTTTAAATCTCAATTAAATTTCATGTCAAATTTAATATTTATTTAGAACAGAAAAAAAATACTTTTTAAGGAAAAACATAGCATTACAGACATATTCCCATAAAGATCCATTGCACATGCTAAAGATTTTTATTAGTTCACAATATTTTTTACTGAAAAAAATAATATATACAGGAAATGTACAAGTGAATGGTGGATAGAGTAAGCACATCACAACTCACTTGTTATTTTTACAATGTAATTAACTTTTATTTATCTCTATATTTAAATAAGATTAATATAAGAAATACATTTTATGGCTCTAGTATTTGATAATGTATACATATCAACTGAACAACATTATTCATATCCTTAAGAAAGCATATTTTTATTCAAACTTTTTATATGACACAAGTAAAATATAAATTAAGTAAATAGATTGTTTAAGTTTACAAAAATAAAAGAAATATTTAAGTATTAAATATTGCTTTTAACTTAATGTTATACACAAAAAATTTTCAAAACAATCTTTTAGACTTGTTATTACAATGGATGCATTTTGATTATTTTAATACTATGTGTTAACCAAGATTTTAATTCAATGAACTTTCTTCAAATAATATTTGCATTAATATCAATTAATCCCAGTAAAATGAAATTATATCTAAACTTACGAAATAAAAAAATCTTAATTTTATGTGTAAAAATGTTCAGGAAAAAATAGAAAACTGGATAAACAATCATTCACAAGAAACAGAATTTAATAAACAAAATATACAAAACATACAGTTTTATAAAAATGAAAAAATATATTAATTACTATTATATCACTTTTAAATGTTTGAAAAAGGCAAAGTTATTATAAGTATGCTATTTAATAAGCTGTTTTAAAATATAGAAGATATATATACAAGCCTGTTCAACAAAGAAAAATATATATTTAAACATCCATTATTGGATGTAAATGCTGTGATGACAGAGTATACATATTGATAATGCTTAGTTCTCAAATATTAATTCAGTAGTTTTCTTCTTCAACCAAAGCTCCCAAATGTTATGATTATATTAATGCAATCCTTTTTTATATAAAGGTAATATTTTATCTATGTAGAACCAAATTCAGCCATCCATTTTTCATATTTCTCCAAATCTTCTTTGCTGACAGACTTATTGATCTTCTTAATAGCTTCTTTAAAATCTTCCGGACTAACTGGAAGTTCCAATTCTTCTTTTGGTAAATTCCTAATTTCCTCTGGTGTTAATCCTGCTATTTTGCGACGCATAGCCATCATTGAAGCATCCCTAAAAAAAAGAACATATTGATAAATTAAACAAATGATATACATCAAAATTACTATGCAAAGATAAAAACTGAATGTTATAAGTTTAACAAATTATATATGTGTGTGTGTATATGTATATTATATGTGCACACACATAAGGGGTACTAAAAAAATCAGAGTAATGCTTCCCTAAGCAGAATTTTTTTTTTTTTTAGCTGCATGAATGTATAGCCATTCTTGCAAAGCTCAAGTCCACCCAGAAATGTAGCCTGGGAAGGTTCTGTCTGGTTGAAATGAATTTTTTCCCCTTCATTTCTATTTTTTAAGATGGCTGATTTAAGAGAACAGAGTTGTTGAAAAGAAATTCATTTGAATTATTTCCTGCTGAAGAAAAATGACATTGAATAAAGTTTACAAAGATATTGCTATTAGAAAAACTCGAATGTTTCTTTCATTTAAAAAAAGTGCAGTGTCACTTTATGACAAATCTTGTTCTGGAAATCCTTCAACTACCCCAAAAGAGGAAAATGTCAACAAAAAAAAAAAGAAAAGAAAACCAATGAGAGACTGACAACAAACTATTGAAGAAATTGGGAAAATATGTGGATCAATAGTGACCAGAGGAAAGCACACAAGAGAAAAATAGTTCATAAATACTTCCACAACTTTTTTAATTTACAAAAATAAACACAAAAACAATATAGAAATTTGATTCTTTTTTGAAAAAAATAGTAGTAGAATTAAAAATAAAACGCATACTCTGATTTTAAAAATTATCAAACAAATAACTGAAGGCACCATCAACTCAAAACTTATCAAATTAGAAGAAAATAGGATCAAAGAGAAACATGTAGTTTATCAAAAACATAAAAAAAAAGAAGAAAAAAAACTTGTATCAAACCATTAACAGTAAGCTTATTAAAAATGTATGCATAAATTAATAGAATACATATGTTCCAAACAATAACTTATGAACTTTTAACCATTAATTTTGTCATTATTTTATGTTTATAAATAATTAAGAATAAAATTCCTAAAAATCAAAATATTATCCCAAAAAGGAAATTTTAATAATAATTACATATATATAAATATTCAAGTAAAATAATACCTGCAAACATTAGTAATATCTGCACCAGAATATCCATCCAAACTATTAGCAACTTCTTCCAAATCTAAATCAGGCGAAGTTTCAACTTCTCGTAAATTTATTTTTAGAAGCGCTTCTCGTCCAAAAGCTACAAACATACAGTAATTCTTGCCATATTAGTATTATAATTATAAACAGTAAAAGCTGTGTGATGGTATAACAGCATAATTAAAATTAAATAGAAATAAAACTACATAAAATTAGAACTGAACATAAATAGAATTAAAACTATATAGAAAATGCTTCTTCAGGCTATAATGAAAATTATTTAAGAAATATATGTATTTCATATCTTCCAATCCTAGTTTCGAATGTATATGATAGTGTCCCACTATGCCAACAGGCATGTATCATGTTTACACTTACATACACATTTTTTTACATTGGTTCACTAATAAGAACTGTGAGCAAATGATGCAATAAAAACTGAGGATATTCTAATTCTGTAGCAGGAAGTATTTTAGATAAGCTACAGTAGTTGGTAAAACCCGAGGAATTTTTGAATGTTGAAATTGTAGCTATTTTTCAAACTCAAGATGATGAATTAAAATTTTAACTAATTTTTTGGACATCATCTGCATTTTTATTTGGTTAAACAGGTTATTCAACTGTTGTTATTTATTAGATTTTAACAAGATACATGAGCATAAAATTAATTATTGATAAGCTAAAGAAAGCTATCATTTAAGGACCTTGGCCCTTAATGATGTGTCTAAATGTCTTCAACCTGTGGCCCGTTGAAGGCATTTTATAGTGGCTCTTCATTTGAAGCAGTTTAAAATGCTTTGTCCACTTTTTATTGTAAAAAATGACATTTTTTTCTTTAATTCTTGATATTTAAAACATTTCACGGATGTGTTTGATATCCATTTGAGATAAAATGTTTTGAAATTGGTGAATTTTTCAAAAATTTCACTGTATCTTAAATAATTTTAAATACAAAACTCTGACTATGCATAAAATTTTAGAAATTTTTGGAAAAAAGGCGGACTTTTATTTTTAACAGGTTTACAGAGTGTTTTAATTTGACTTCCATTTAACTTTTTTGAAACGATATATATATATATATACATACAAATCTGTAAACAACATCTCCTCCATTACAATCAGTGTAAGTCTCATAAAACAAACCTACCTTTTTTTTTGTATAAATTTCCTGACATCGATATTTTTTTGACAGTCGTGTGGCCTGCGGATTAAAACGAATTTATTGATGTGGCCCGCGACTCATTGCAAATTTATTAATTTGGCCCTTGAGCATGAAAGGTTGAAGACTCTTAATTTAAGGAATACCACGGATATAAAAGTTCTACATTATTTCATCTAAACTATGGAGCTTAAAATTATTTAGTTTATTATAGTTTCAAAACTTAAAATTGCATTCAATAATATTGATAACAATAGAGATCATGACAGGTATGCTCAAGGAACAGGATGGTATTAGTGTTTCATCCTCTATGATGTAGACTTTTAATTAAGATTATGACTAACTTTTTAATTAAGTAAATAAAAAAAAGAAAGAAAAGGATTTGAAATGGATTAAAAAACTACATTATTTAGTCTGAAAGAAAACTCAAACTAAAAATATATTAGGAAATTAAACCAGAATTCTAAGCTCTTTTATCCAATTATTTAAGTAAAAGAACTCTAGTCCATTAAATAGTGTATTAGATACACACTAGTAATATTCCAGACTAAAGTTATCTTGTATTATTTAGTAGTATTCCTAGTATTATTTGGATATACACTAGAATACACTATGCCACGGACACTAATATTACTTTGTTCAAGTAATGTGTCCAGTTATTTCAAAATGCTTATTGCTATTTAGGAAATGAAAGCAAAATTTTCATCAGCAAAATAACAAAATGTCATATGATAATGATGAAATAAAACAAACAAAAGCAAATAAACAAAAGTAAATCAAGAAAGCATTTAGACAAAAGTTAACACTACAGTAATTTGCATGCCAATCATGTGAAGTGAATTTTATGCGACAGACTAATTATGTGAAATGACTAAATTATATTAAAACAAATTCTATCATATGATTTAGATCAGCAGTTTTCAAAGTGTGATATGATGTTTCTGTGGAAATGCCTAAATTTTTCAAAGAAATTATTTCCAAGCAGTTCAATGAATGATAAATTATATCTTGGAAGTCATCAAACCTCAATTTTCTAGCCAAGGGGAATGACAGCAAATAAGTTTCATAACCACTTATTGTAGTTTTTTTCTATAGTGAGTAGTCAATAGAATTGAACATCATAGTTTAATTTTTCATCATTTCTTTCATTACAGCATAATCTAATGCCATCATGTAATTGATCAGAGGGGAAGAATTCATAAATACTTCCCATATTTGTTAGAAAATATATTTATAAGTCACGAATAATTAGATGACAAAGATGATATTAATGAATAAAATGTTCTTACCATTGGGAAGAGGAATATAAATTCGTTTTTCCAATCTCCTACGTAGAGCTTCATCTATATCCCATGGGAAATTAGTTGCAGCTAAGACCATAACAACTTTACTAGGATCATCTGTGCTAGTTATGCCTAAATATTCAAAAGAAAATTCAGTAACAATTAATACAATAACAGTTACATTAAGTTTTAAATTGTTAATATAACATAACATAAACAGCATGAATTTAAATCATTGTAACTTGCAGTTCTTAACCCTTTGAGGGCCATATATTTAATAAAATAAATTTTAAAGAAATAATACATGACATATTAGGATCATACAGCTTTCTAACAAGCCATTTTAAAAAAATCAACAGATACCTATTATCTAAAATGGTCTGCTACAAGGCTTGAATATTGCGAGTCTAGTTTTGTTTGTGGTGCTAAAAAGAAACATATCATGTATTTCGTATTATGAATGAAAATAACAGTAGATAAAATCCACTTTTATTATCAATTTTTAATGGAGATAAAAGAACAAGATACAAAGAATGTTTACTAATTTTCAGCTAATAATTCGGAAATATAAATAAATAAATACCTATTTTATGTACTAACAAATTTTTCAGTTTGAAATGGAATTTTTGAAAGCATGTTATATCTTTCTTGAAACATTCACAGTCCTACAATGCAAGTCTGGCAAATCCATCTTACTACAAGGTTTAAGGGATGTGCAGCAATTAGCACATCACCTTGGCTTTCATTTTACCATATGTTTCAAACATTTCATGTGGTGCTGTTTTTTAAGGGGGTTCACCCATGTAACAACCTGTTTTTTAAGCATTTTTAAAGAATTTTTTTTGATGACCAGTAAAAAGATACAATTTTAAGTTTTTATCATTTATTTATATGTATTTTAAGAGCATGTATATAAATGCTTATCCAAAAATATCGAATAGAACGTGAGCTATAGTGAGTTAACACACCCGCCTAGAAAAAATGGTCGCTCACTTCCTCCACGATTCTGGCTGATTGGCTTATCTGAAATTAAAAAAACTAACAGTGTTTTAATCTATAAGCTTAAATGCAACAAATGGACTATACTCAATTGAAAATATCACAAGTTGGATTTTTGGTAAACCTCTAAAGAAAAAGTTTTGAATTTTATGGGGGTTTTTTGTTATGTTTTTGTTATTAAAATAGAAATATTTTGAATTTTGGAATGATCCTAGTCCGTTTGGTGCATACGTATGTGCTGAGTCTACCCTATTAATTTGAAGTAATTTGGTCGAATCGTTCTAGAGATATGAAGGAGGAAAGTTTGAAAAACACAGCTTTGAGAAAAACGCGTTTAAAGTTTCAAGTCCGATTAAAACAAAGAAAATCTAAACTTATCCTCAATCGCTGATGCCTGGTGGTGAAGACTAAAATAAGTTCGACGAAATATTCAATAACTATAGATATTTCCCTTTTAATGTAATACAAACTTGTATGAACTTATATTTGTATAGAAGGGTCAATGGTAACAAGCCGACTGTACACAATAGGCCCAGCATTCAATTGCCAACTCAACGCTCCGAACAGCGGCTCTTCTAAGACTTGCTTCTTTATAAAGACTTTGAATTTTAAAAAAATCAATTCACCACCGTATTCTAGACATGTTAATTAAACAATTTATGGGAAAAAAAATTTTTTTTTGATTTTTTGAACCCATTACATGAGTGAACCCCCTTTAATAGTTACAAGAGGATTGAAACATGTTTTATGCATGACTTTTTCTTCCCATGATTATCAAGTTTCTTGTAACATTTATTCCAAATATCTTTTACTTATTAAGTTCTAACTGCCAGGAAGCATTTAGCATATAGTAAAATAATTTACTATTGTGACACTGAAAATTTTACACCTCTACTTTCTATTTTTTAAATTAATTTTGTATTAAATTTTTATTTCATCAAAATAGTTGATGAAACCAATACTTTTACTAAAATATCTCATTGCCTTGGGAGAGCTTAGCTGAATTTTTTTCTCTTCTACTTTTCTGCCTCGGTTCAACTGATAATATTTCCATTCGGTCTTATAAACTGAACAGAACTAATATGTAACTTTTGTTACGTTATTTATTTGTAGTAATTATTTACATATGTTATTTATTTAAACAATTATCTTATGGTGTGATTTACATGTTTATAGCTGCATGTATTCAATGTTGTCTACATTCTCCTACAACTGCAAGAATTGATACAGATTATTGTGAAGCTGATTTATGGCATAAGGGTTACAAGATGAAGCGACTAAAAAAGACAACAAAAATCAATGATTTTTGCCCACTCGTGTAAACTGAAGAATATTTTGATATTATTTGAGGACCAAATGGTAAGTTTTACAAGATAATGGCTCTAATCTCTTTTTATTATTCTGATGTTTAAACAAAGCATAAATTAACAAAAATTTCAAAAAAAATATCAAAAGTCTACTATTTTAGAAGAACTCTAAGCTCATTATTTTGTAAAAAAGCTATCAATATTGCATTTAGAAGTAAAAGATTGTCACCAGAAAATTTTGAGGAAATTGCACTGGATTTTATGTATGGAAATATTATGAATTTCTATTCACCTCTTTCAGCCTCCATGTTGCAAAGTTTTAAGTAAAGCTTGAATAACTAAAAATTTCATTAAAACATTTTCAATATCATAACAGGTTGATAAAATTATATAATAATTAGCCATTACCCACCTGCTTAGCTGGGTATTTCATGATGTTTTATAAATATATACTGTTTATATATATATATATATATATAAATTATTAATATACAAGTCCTAGCATTAAGATTTCGATTGTATTGAAAAATATACTACCTGTAACTGTCGTCTCTTAATAAAAAAAAGGGCAAAATTCATCTAATTTGTATTTTCTAAAAATCTCTAAAATTAAAGTATAGAATGATGTTTGCACTTTTGTGACCCTATAACCAAGTGGATTCCTGCAAAACCAATTTTCGGTGGATCTCTACACTGTAAAATGAACATGCAAGCCAAATTTCCCGTCTAAATCTAACAAGAAAAAAAACGAAATTTTTACCATCAATACCCCATAATCCTGTTGACAGACATTTTCCAAAATAACCATTCTTGGCGGATTTCAATTCAACAAAAGAAAAACGCAAACCAAATTTCATTATTATAGTCCTTGTAGTTCGAAAAAGGGAATTTTTTGTCAGTACACCCCAGTAACCCATAACATTCTTAGGGGATACCAATTCAACAAAAGAAACATGCTTAACAAATTTCAAGTATGTGGGTCTAACATTTCAAAAACAGGAATTTTTTTCTATAACTCTTGACCCCTCACAACCCTCCTTAGGGTTGATTTTTGTTTTACTCTTTGTTAGAGAAACTCTATTCCATGAAAGAAACATGCCTACCAATTATCAAGCAGGTAGATCTAATAGTTTATAAAAATGAAAATATTTATCGATTACGCCCCTTAATCTCCTGAAATGAAACTTGGAGGTTGATATTCATGAAACCCATTTTGTAGCGGTTCTCTACTCTACAAAAGACGTCTAATAGTTTAAAAATAGGGATAATTATCTATAATGCCCCTTGAGCCCCTGCACCGCCACTTGGGGGTCGATTTTCACAAAACACATTATATAGGGGATCTTTAATCCATGAAAGGATTCTGATTATCATATTTCAAGACTGTACATCCAGTAGTTTAAAAATGGAAATAACTATCTATAATGCCCCTAGAGCCCTGCAACGCCACTTGGGGGTCGATTTTCACAAAACCCATTTTGTAGCGTATCTCTACCCTATTAGAAGAATTTGCTTAACAAATTTCAAGACTAGGCATCGAATAGTTTAAAAATCAGAATAATTATTTATAACTCCCCTTAACCCCCTACAACAACCCTTGGGGCAATTTTCCCCAAAACCAATTTTGTAGCGGATATTTACTCCAAGAAAGAAACATGCCTACCAATTTTCAAGCAGGTAGGTCAAGTAGTTTAAAAACAGCTGGCTGGGTGGTGTGGTTGGTTTGTCGCTGGCCTTCTACACCCAAGGTTGCGAATTCGACCCCGGCCCAAGTCGGTGGATTTTCTTGATGCAGAAAATCGACAGTGGCCATGTTGTATGATTATACGGCATGTGAAAGATCCTTAGAGTGTCTGTTTGGCTTGGATGATCTTGGCAAAATTAAATCCTAGTACAAAGTTTGCAACACCAAGAGCTCAGGTGCCTCCCTCTGTGGAGGAAACTGGGTGTCAAAATTGCTAGCTGCAATTGGTATCGCCTATATGGTGCAGCGCTAAAAAGTGGTACCAGCTCCTGGGGAATGTACTAGGTCTGCAAAGGTTTAAAATACCAATGCGCAGCCCAATTGGGGGGAAAAAAAGGTTAAAAACGGAAAATTTATCTATTACAACCCTTAATCTTCCGCAACGCCACTTCGGGGGCTATTTTCCCATAACCCATCTTGTAGCTGATCTCTACTCTATGAAAGGAATCTATTTATTAAATTTAAAGTCAGTGCATCTAATAGTTTAAAAATGGAATTAATTATCTATAACTCCCCCTAAGCCCCCGCAACGCCACCTTGAAGGGAGATTTTCACCAAACTCATTTTGTAGTGGATCTCTACTCTATGAAAGAAATCTGCTTACCCAATTTGAAGATTGTACGTCAAGTAGTTTAAAAATGGAAACAATTATTTATAACGCCCCTTGCATTTCAAATTTCGCAAAATCCGTTCTTAGTGTATCTCTATTCCCTGAAAGGAACATGTCTACCAAACTCCAAGTCTGTAGGTTGAATACTTCTGGAGATATCGTGATTAGTCAGTCAGTGAGTGAGTCGCTTTTCTCCTTTATATATACAGTTTTGTGATATTTGTTTAGGAGCACCTAGAACCCCAACTCTGATTTTTAAAAAAATTTCAAAAACCTTACCAGGGATATATTTAATAATTTCCAAAATTTTCACGGCTATTGGACGCATGGTTTTTGAGTCTATCCAGTACAGAAAGACACACATTCATTTTTATACATATAGATTGAATTGTACAATAAGTATACTTTTCATACAGAAATATTTACTCTATATTTCTTCCAAAAACTTAAATGTTTTTTGAGCAAATCAATTAAAATAAAAGGAACAAAACTCCCAATGATCAAAACAAAAATATAAACTTCTAATAATTTTACCTTCCATTTGAATAAGTAACTCTGACTTTACTCTACGACTTGCTTCATGTTCAGAGTCTGATCCTCTTCGTGAACAAAGAGAGTCTATTTCATCAATAAATATTGTACTCGGAGCATAAAATCTTGCCTGTAAGTTACAAATAAGAAAACAAACTCTGATGAATTTTTACTTTACTTTAATAAAACTATAAAAATTAACTCAATCTTTTGAAGTACAGTTATCTCTTGAAGTATAATTTTTAAATAAAATAATTTAATTAAGAACATGTTTCTAAGTTTAAAAAGGACACACACTTAATAATTTTTTTCTAGTATAAAAAATCAATCATATGACAAATATCAATGATATATTATAAATAATACATGAACTATATATTCATTTAAATATTCTTCTAAGACATAATTTGCTGTATTACTATGAAATATTATAAATAATAACACATATATACAACACAAACAGAAAACTTTAAATGCTTTTAAGTAACTTAATTCCTAAAAAAAATGTAAAGGCCTTTAGAGACTTGAAATGAATTTGTTTAACCAGCATTCATCAATTCGTGATATATAAAAAAAAGCTTTTCTGGTACCCTATATTTCTGAGTATAATCCAAGAATTTTTGGAACCTTTTTAAAGCTAAGTATGAAGGTAGTTATATGCTGATCCGTTAATCTATAAAAACCTAACTCAGAAATATTCTTTCAAATATTTTTTTATTTTATGTTTTTTATATTTTTTTATATATATTTACAATAGCCATGCACAAGCAATTTCAATCTTTTAACCTTTTGAGTGCTTTAAAAGCAATACTTATTCAAAAAAGAAAAATAATCACATAAAATCCATTAAAGAGAGTGCCAGAAACCAAGTTTCTGAATAGTTTGCAAAATTCACATTAATTCAGTGAAATGCCTGAATGCATTTGATCATTATGCAATGGTTTTTTTCTTCAGGCCATGAAACAAAGATCGACAAAGACGTTGCTTTTTTTTTTATCATTTTTCCTAATTTAAATTTTTTTTGTCACTCTCAAATTTTTTTCTCATTAACACAGAGCTGAGCAGCCATACTATAAAAGAATTTTCAGCAAATGTGATTATTTATAGTTTGAAATTGGACATATACGAATTTCTCCTTTCATTTTCCAAGCAAAAGAAAATGGTGCCAAAAATTGCAAAAGCACAGATATTGTACAAGAGACAAATGAATCGGATGGGGGAAATGTGCTAACTTTAGATTGGATTATTAAAAATAAAACTATCTGGCATTTTATTTTATGGAAATTTGATTGGAATATATTCCACCTGTTTTAACCACTTGGAAACATTTTTGCTTTCATAGCAACATATTTGAAATTTACAGGATCGCCCTCCCATAACATCACTTATTAACAAGGTCTTGAATTTTTGGCAAATTTCAAAAGAAAAAATATGCTTCTTGCCTCTATACAGATTGGATTCCATTTGAAAATATACAATATATATTACAGTTTTTTAAAAGCTTATTGGTAAAATTCATAGCAAAAAAAAAGTTAAGATTTAAATATGCTCTTACCATCTCAAACAGAAGTCGAACAAGCTTTTCTGATTCACCTCTGTATTTGGAAGTAAGAGTAGAAGATGAAACATTGAAAAAAGTTGTTTTACATTCTGTTGCAACTGCCTTCGCTAACATAGTTTTTCCTGTTCCAGGTGGGCCAACCATCAAAACACCCTTTAAAATATTTTTTTTATATTATATAAGAATTTTAATACATTTCAATGAAAAACAATTCTAAATTAAATAATATATGCATTTATTACTAAAAAATTTCAATATTCTTATAAATGAATTTTTTAAAAAATACATTTTTCCATTCCTTAATATCTACTATATCGATAAAATGAGAAGCAGGAATACAAATGAATGCCTGTCAATATATAAATCTACACACACAAAGACTATACAACTTCAGATAAAAGTATCATATTCCATTGCTTATAAATTTTTTGTATAATTAAATGGAAATTTTTCTTTGCAAACAATAACAATTTTTTTTATTAACTAATTGATGTACCTGTAGCATTTTTCAACCTGTGTCTCCACCCTCCCCCAAGACCCATGAAATGGTCTTGGGGGATGTAGATGTAGGGAAAAAAAGATGTTATGGGGAAAAAAGATGTAGTGGCAGATGTTGCTAAATTGAACATAACAGGGGGAAAAGTTTTTTACAATTATAAAAAGAAGATAATAGGAAGGAGTTTTGATGTCATAATTCTTATTACACATATTATGTAATTCAAGATTTTTTTAATGCTAGGACTTACAACTAAGAGCAGCTACTAATACTTATTTCCCTTTTTTTTATTTTATGTGAATCATCATTTCCAGATTATATTTATATGGTGAAATAACTTTTAAATCATACAATTAAAATAAAAATTACACGAATTTATTTTTCAATTATTGTACTGTAAAATACCCAGCTATACCACAATTTTGTAAAATGTACTATAATTAATTTAGCAATCATATTATGATGAGCTTTATCATATTGTTTTTAATCAGTTCCTAGCTTGTACTCAAAGGAAATAATGCTAAATAGTTTTATAATTATTGCGATAAATCTTTTTGAAAATGGATCAATGATTAAAATTTGATACCATTAAAAAAAGTAAAATTACCGAATAAGTAAGTGATCCCATTCTATTCCAAAACACCAGTTCTAGTGAGGTGGAACTTTAGAAACAGTTGCCATATATTAGTAAAATGAAGTTTCTAGTTCCAGTTTTGCAATGAAGAAATGTGAGAAAATGTGAAGAATATTTGTCATAAGGATTTTTATTTGTAGTTATTGAGTGTTTTCAGACAAGAATGTGTTATTTCTGGAGAAGTATTGTCTGATAAAAGGGTCTACCTTTAAATGCCATTATATATATAGGTATTAAAAAAAATTAAATAAATATATATAATAACCAATATATATCATTTTTGCAAAACTGGTAAAAATTTAAATTTATCTGTATTACAGTGTTATTACTGAACCTGTATAAGAAGATATAAGCTGTTATACATAATGATATACATAAAGTAGTTGTGATAGGTCAAGGGGTAACTAGTTAAAAAAGGTTGAGAAACATTGATCCACGAGATTAATAAAGTAGATGGTAAAAAGTAATATCTTACATAAAAACACAATTTGGTAACAATAGTACAAAATCATCTTTTACTTTTTACATTTTACAGATCACACTGCTAAATCTTTATATTAAAAAAAATACTTTACTTCTTTTACTGATTGATTCACATCAAGTTATATAAGCAAATATATATATAACTGTGAGAATGCATACATATAAATAAACTGATTCTAAAAAAAATAACAGTTTACTAACAATAAACAACCAGCATCCCAAAATAAAGTAATAATTAAATCATCCTTTTACATTCTAATAACATTCAATCAGAAAAAAAGAAAAATCTAAGAATTTGTTGTAAATTTACCTTCCAGGGTCTTCGTATTCCTTTGAAAAAATCAGGCATCCACATGGGCAAGACAACAGCTTCTTCCAGTAATTTTTTTGCTTCTTCAAGATCAGCAATGTCATCCCATCTCACACTAGGATTTTTCTGAAGAATGTCTCGTTCGAGCATATCTACCAGTTCTTTGTCATAACCGGATCCATCAAATTTCTTTTCTTCTTCCTAATCATAGAAAAGGCTAATTAAATTAAAATAATCATAACTCCTGCTGCTATGTATTCAAAAAAATAAGAAAATCCCTTGATTTTAAATAAAAAGTATTAAAAATTAAATATATGAACAGAACAAAAACAGAATAAAAATCATCAATATATTTCTAATGAAAAAATTAAACATTTTAAATTTTATTAGTTAAATAAAGGTTATACTTAAACCAACACTATTATACAAACAAAAAACATCTCTATTTAAAAATATGACAAAATAAAAGAAATTGTAAGTAAGAGTGACTAGCAGGAATATCAAATTACAAATAATGATACTAATAAAACTTGTTCAAACTGTCTTGAAAAATAGATATAAAAATTGCATTTTTTTTTAATTTTATTAAGTTTTTCAGTCCCTCTCCCCCCAAACACACCAGTTTTTGTCTGTTACTCAGCTAACAGGAAAGTACCAAAAATTATTTGATTTGATTGAATAAAATACTTTAACATATTTTTTAAATTCAGAAATATTTACTTTATCCTCTTTATTTTCATCCTTTTTACTATCTTTTTTTCCTTTTTCATCCTTTTTAGATCTTGAATCACTACCACTTTTTTTAAATCTTTCGTTATTTGATCTATTTCCACTAGGACCACTTCTCCCAGTTGGTTTTGATGGTTCATTTCTTTTCACAGCACGGATGGGACGAATAGGGGGACCATGCCTGAAATTACATGGTTCATTATAAAAGTCAAAATTTACAGATCATCGACAAGAAAAATTTATTAGTTTCTTATTTTACTTCTATGACAAATGTAAAAATGATACTGATTCATACTTATTACTATTGAAATTTGGTTTTAATTTACTGAATGTTTAGTTGCTACTTGAATCAGCTATTATCTTGTTCTTTGACTTATTAATTATGACATTTGCCATTATGAAATTTATGAATTAGTTCTGTATTAACAGAAATGGGAGTAAGGGAAGGTAAAAATCAGTTAATTTTCCCAGAATCTACATATTTTTTCAAAACTTAATAATTAAGTATGTATAGGAAATTAATTACCTAATCAATTTTAATTACTCATTTATGAAGTGTTTTTAAATATTATTATTATATTTTATTATTGTTTTTAGTTTATATTTAAGTAATATTTATTTGTAAAATTTGGAATTGTATCGATACTGATATTCATTACCAAATGATATTTTGCATTCAGAATGTGTAACATGTTATTACAATCAAGAAACTAGAAAGTATTTTCAAGAAATGATTCCACTGTCTGTTAGCATTTCAAAATAAAAATAAGGTTTAGAAATAACTTTTTTACTAATTAATTTACATAATTTAGTGTCACTTCTCCAAGTCACAAAATAGAGATGCTACAAATTAATGAAGCTAAATAATGCAGCATTATTCAAAATTTAGTCCTGAAACCATTGAGAATAAAAATTCTGCTAGGTGCTTGGTGCACCTAGATTAAAACATAAAAACATTAAAGTAAAAGCTAATTTTTTTAAAATGAAAGATCTATTATTACTTTTTATTTATTTAAATAAAGTTATGCTATGAATAATCTTAGCATTTGTGATTGTCTCTAAACCTAAATGAAAAAGAAAAGTAAAAAATGAATGATTAGAATGACATATATAATTGTATCACACTGATTTGGTAAATGAGAAATGAATAACAAATTACAGGAATTAAATTAAGAAAATTTTTTTAATCTTTTAAAATTAGATAAAATATTTTTATAATTAAAAATTAAAATGTTTCATTACTCTACTGTATCGAATAGCTTCAAAATTAATAATCAAATAAGCTTAATGAGGAACATGTTGAGAGAAATATGATTCAAATTGAAGTTTTGTTTTTGAATGTTTGTTAAGGGGATACAGTAGGATTCAATTGACAAAAATCATTCAAAATATCAAATCTAATTTTTTTAGCCTAACTTTTTCTTTATATACTTTTCTATAACCTCACAAAATTTGAAAGCTCTAAACTTAAAAGACGCAGAATTATGATAGCTTTTACATTTGTTTTTATTCACATCCCTATGGAAAATCAAAGCTTTAAACTTACTGATCTGAGAAAGATAAAATAACGAGCTTGTCTCCATTTAAAATGCTAAAACTTTTTTTCTATTGTGCCTAATGCTTTGATTTTTTTTACCTATTGTTAATAGTGCATGTAACAAAAGTTGGTATGCATTTCTTAATCAAAGCAATACTTTTTTTTAAAAAAAATAACTGAACTCAGAATTTATAAATTTTTTAAGGAATTTTCAATAAGTATTAATAAAAAGAGGTATTGTACAAATACAATCATGTTATCGCAAGACCAATACCAACTTTTGTTATACATGGTTTGATGTACTTGTAAATCAAATTTCATATATGTACATCATTTTTTGTAGGAGGAGTAGCATTTTAAATTCACTTCAAAAATTTTAAGTTTTTTTCCTTAAAAAATTAAATGGCTAGCTGTTTATGAAATTTTGAGTACAAAATCTGCTTTACATAGTGTACACACATAGGAGGGAACCAAAAATATTTTGAAAATCCTTAAGTTAAAAATTTTTGCTTAAATCGTACCATGTCCCTTTAATAAAGGTTTTCTAGTTCTGAAAACCATGTATAAGCTAAAGATGTATATATAAGCTATAAGATAAAGATGTATAATGACAGTCAGAATATTAATTATTGTAAAAATAAATAAATAAACAATCAATATAATAACAATCAAAACATTTCATACAGATTTTAAGATATCTGTGTAAATAAAAAAATTTTTATAAATTTACTTATGCTCTACTGGAGTAGGTGGAGGCCATACATCTGGATCTCTAGGTGCAGGAGGAGGCCAAATGTCATTTGGTAAAGAAATGTCGATAGGTATATTAGTGATACCATAAGACTGTCTCCCCGAAATAGCCCTATCTATACTCAATTCAGTATTAAATTCTGTAAGGACATTTTGCATTGCCTTAACTGCTTCATACTCTTGGGCAATTTTCTGTTGAATCTAATAAACAACACAATAAAAAATATTACTACTACAAAATTTTCCAGGTGATAAATAATTATAATTTTTATCATTTTGAAGGAGAAAAAAATCTCTTTCCAACTCTAAAAGTAATTAAAGAATTAATGCAAAACATGAGATGTAATATGTTACTATCCATCAGTAACAAATTCAACTCCTACTTAAAGAGACAATGTAGACATAAATTATGAAACTATCATAATGCATTAACTATAATTAACACTTAAATCTAAATTTTTTTGTGAACTTTCCATGCATATGTCAAATAAATTATTTAAATGATAGTCAATACATGTAAAAGAATCTAAAGAATAAAACAATTTCACACTCAAAATATCATTACTTTATATCAGTATACTTCCAAATGTTCAGGAATTTTAAGTTGTATTGTATGAAGAAGAAATAATAATGCAAATAGAAAAATATAAAGAATATTACATTAAGGGTATAAATTTTCAATTACAGTTATTAATACATTTTTCAAAAATACTCTCTGATCTCAAATTATCTGTACAAACTATTTGGTACTTACATATCCACATCACCACAGCGAGATTTACGCCAAGTTAATTGCCCTATTTTCCACCAAAATCTTGCTGACTGTCCCCCCCCCCTTTAGAACAGTTGTGGGCAAACTTTTTTAATGGTGGGCCACAAAATTTAAGAAATTCTAGAGGAGGGCCAGGGTTATAGAAAAAATGCATTTTGTGTTAAAAAGCTTTTAATCATAATGTTATAAAAACATTACAGCATTACACACAAATGTTACAAATTACTTTTTACCTTAAATAATATTTATTTTAACTATTATTCAAAGGCCTGACATGTTAGACGTGTGAGACATATGGAATTGTCTTTGATTTTCCATAGTATTTTCGAAAGCAGGTTTCAGCTGTGACAAAGCAACTTTCAGCAGTGCGAAAAGGTGTTCATCAGTCAATTGGAATCTCGGAATCAGATACTCAGAATAAACTTTTCTTTTTTTTATACTCCATTATCTTAAAAGGGGTGGTTTTTTTTTCAAAAATTTATGAATGTAAAGCGTTACGCGAAGAAGCAAGAACAAGAGACAAAATTAGCGTAAAACGTGTGGATCGGTCAGTGACAGCTGGCGAGTAAAGACTGAGTTCACTCGCCCACGCCTCTCATTTAACTATGCTTTGCACACCGTATTATGCAACACATGAACTACGCGGCTAGTTCAGCTTCTTCTGTAGGCTATACATCTATTATTCCACTAAGTAAAATCCACTTTAAACTTCTCCACCGTCAAAATGTAATTGTAGTTGGCCATGTACTATCCATGTCAATAAACCCTTGGTGGGCCGGAGTTGGCCAGTACTTTGCCCATCACTGCTTTAGAATAAAACATATAAGTAAGGATTTTTTTAATTGCTTTCTTTTGCTGTTATATCATGCCAAATCTGCACCTGAGGTGACATTAATACATAAGTATCGACTATTCTGCTCATAATATTCTTCACACAGTATCAGATTAAATGCTTAAAATATAATAAAAGACAAAAGAAAAAAAGAAAAACTGAAGGAACCTGCCATTGTACCATACCTGCTGCCATCTTTCTTTTCGAATTGAATCTGTAATAGTTACTAATAATCTGTGAATTTGTTGCACTGCTCCCTGATAATATACTAGAGCTGTTTCATAGTTCCCTAAAAGAGCAAACTCCCTAGCCATTTTAGTGTCTTCACATATATCCCTGACAGAGAAACTCATTTTCTAAAAATGAAATAAGAAACATCAATATCATTTATACAAGACATATCTAATACTAATACAACTACAATTTTACTCTAAAAAAACAACTTTTCAAAAAATTAAAACATTTTCTGAATATTGATAAATATGGCATATTAAAATATTGTTTACAAGTGTATGAAACATAAAATTTTAAAATATGCATAGCAAAATGATATTAATTTTTTCCTCAAACATACATGAAAATTTTTAACAGATTAGATATTCACCTTGTATACAAAATATACTTGGTCATTCTATATACTGTTCATTTAATATCTTGTAATCCATTGGGAACCTCCAAGAAATATAAATTGTCTCAATGTTTAATAATTTTTTTTTTTTTTTGCTTTTAAGGTTTTAAATGCAACCTTAACTTCCTTTTCATGTAGTTTATTTAAACATGACTCAGTAGAAAATCCAACTTTGAATAATTAATTTATTTTGGTAGTATTAGCAACACTGCAGCAAAATTGGTGTCCCGTGAATCACATCTTGATATCAAAACAGAGATTCTAATGTGCTTTACATGAAAAAATAGAAATCAGTCAGATTCTGGTAGAAAATGGAGCAATTTACGTGGCGCCAATTTTGCTGCGGTGACGCTAATACACAAATACCTTTATTTTTTGTAATAACAACAAAAAAGATTTAAAATAATACTTTTTTTACAGTAATAAGAAAAGAGAAGAATAATTCTAATAGTACCAACTTAATACATTATTTGTACAATGCGAAAAACAAAAATGTTCCTTAATATGACAGTATGCCAATTAATTCCAACAATAAAATTTTTAATGGAAAATTATTCAAAACCAAAACAATATATCAAATTATTTGGTACTTTTCCATTTTGCCGGCACAGGTAACAGTGGCCAAAAATGATACAACAGACACCACATGGAATATTCTGCTGGTAACCTTTTATCGCACCATTTTCAAAAGAAGTCGCGGCCCATTTGGAAAAAAATTTACACAATATTAAAATAATTATGACTCTAAAACAAAAATTCTACTAAAATCCCATAAGGAACTATTAGCTGCATAAATAACTAGTATGTTAGATGAAATTTAACGGTAAACGAGATAATATGCTCACAAATATCACATTTTAAAACACTACTTCATTAATAATTTTTCAGCCAATCTTTTAAATCAAAAAATACTTTGGTTATGCCTATTTTTTTAAAAAGTAATTAAAGTAATCTAATTTAAACTCAGTGGTGTAACAGCCCATGAAAGCCAAGGCCTACTGTGCCCATCTCAGTATATGTGACATTGGGCACTGAGGTGCATGTGCAGATGTTCTGGGCAGGTGATCAGTGTGATGCAAAACTCCCAAGCAAGGTTGGTACTCATTTATCGAAACACTGCAGGGATGAAAGACTGAGTCTATCTTGCCCAGCACGGGATTTGAACCCAGGATATGTGGTGTGGAAGTGCTGCCACTCAACCATCGGGCTATTTAAATTTTAGTCAAATAATTAAATAAATGTATTCAAAACACACTAAGGAACAATTGGTTATAAAGTGCATGAAGTCATAGACGACCACAAGCAAAACACACCAAATAATATTTTTAACACCAGTTGTTAATATTATAATTAAGACGTATCGGAAATCCTCACTATTTAAAAATAAAATCGAAATGTCCTTTTTCCATTTCTTAAAAATTTTCGACGCATGGTTATAATGAAAAATTAGAAAAAAAATACAGTAGATATTTGAGAAACATAAGATCTCTCAAATATTTAACTTTATTCTTAAAAAAAACACACAAGAACAGTAAGAAATAAATTAAAATTTAGGGATCTAATTAACTATACACAAGGTCGCCTTAGCGATTTTTACCTCGCCACCAAAAATCGTGATTTTGATTCTGAGATGGAAAGAACATAAAATGTGTCATTTTGAATCTGAGGTACAGCTGACAATAAAATCAAAGCTAGAAGCAATATTTAGCATTTTATTTAATAGAAAAAACTAAGATTAACCTTTAGTATGGCTAAAAATGTAATTCTTCTGCAAAAAAAATTTTTTTAAAGGTCGGATAAAACTATTTCACACTTTCGAACAGTAATCATAACTATACAAAAACATGAAACTCATCTTCCGTCTGAAGTTGTCAACAAAAAACTGTTGCCATATCGGAAATTAAGATCGCACCTGATGAATCTTGTTTGGCTGTCATAGCCAAGTAGCTGATAAATTCCAAATAAGAAATTAGCAAGCCTGAATTTTGGCCCAATTTAATTTGATATCTCAGTAGAATTCAAAATAAGTATTTAATTTGATAGAGAATAAGCTTCCTTCTTCTTATATTAACCTACTAAATGTGAATATTTTGTTTTTCAGCATATATTTCCACTGTATAGTTTGAATGATTTATTTTTTAAATTCAAAACAAATAACAAAATAACTCAGATCTTGAATAAACTTCGTAGTATCTGAAATGTACCAAGATGAAAAAAATCTGCATGAAAGCTTCAAGAAGTGAAGGGCTTCAGCAACAACCTAGAATATGTGTCAAAAAAATTCGACTGTTCGTGGACCTTTCCTCAGAGAGTGGTAGTAAATTTCGGTAATAACTATATTAAACATTCTTAATATGTAAAAAATGGGATACAGATATAATTTGTAGTTTATTAAACTTTGCGGTTAAAGTGTAGTATAGGAGGGTCCTTGGCGATGTCAATTTCTTTTGGCGACCAAAATCGATCGCCAAGCTACTTCTCTTAGCGATAAATGTCTGGAAGCAAAAATGAATTCGTTATCTCACCATAATATCTGTATAAAAATCGCCAAATCCAAAGAAAAATAGCCAAATCCAACCCCCCCCCATACTACACTTGAATCGAACTTTGCTTACATATAACTAAAGTCACTTTGTCAGTGATGATGTTTTGCAATGGCAATGAAGTTTATAATCTAGGAGATGTTTCGGTTACTGCTAAATTTCTAGCTCCTCTTTGAAAATCAAGAAGTTTATCGCTCGGCTTATATTATTAGCCAAACAAAATTACTTTCACCATAGCACTATGAGTTTTCTATCTGAAATTCGAGCGACTAGTTTTGATAGTGAGTTATTTCATAATTTTGAATTGTTTCATTTTTATATTGTAATTCTTTTTTAATTTTATGATTAAATTTAGTTTACGTTTTAGATTTCCAGGTTGATACATTTTTCTTTTGTTTCTGAGACAAAGTTTGGATTTTTTAGAAAGTCGCTTGTGGAGGGCTTCTAGTCTTTGTTTGAGTTAGCAGGAGATTTTCTTGATGCAACTTCAACAATACCCAGGTAGTCAACTATAGTGCTCCATGCTATTCATTCGATATCGTCATAAGAGCTCTGTGCCTGGTGTGGTGATATGAGCAGAGATTAGTTACAGGACAAGAAAGCGCTTGTTTGAGTCATCGTATCTAATGTTATCTAACGACGATATCTAACACTACATTCCTCAGATCTTTAGGCCTGTGGCAGTTATAAGCAATAGAAGTGCAACATCTCTTATTATAATTACTAGTTTCAACAGAAGTTAAAATATTTCTCAACAAAAAATATCTTTATTATGCATTTTGATTAGTTTTTATTTATTTATTTAATGTAATAATTTGGAAAGGAGCGATTTTCTGAAAAAGAGCCGAAGAACAAATCATTTTGCCTGCTTTGTTGCCATGAAACAATTAGCATTGCGTTTTTGCTCTATAGGATTCCTATTATCTAAAAGAATTATTTTAAAGTATTTGCGTAGCGCCATCTAGTGCTGCAAAGATGTGTAAGTGTTGATGGTAGTTTCTAGACTAATCAGTTGTTTGTCAGTGCTTGCTGCTCCCACAACAGTGGAAAACTTGTGTGAACTTACCGGTAATATAGGTTTCGGTAGCATCTTTTGTTAGATTTGGTTTTGCGTATATTATCGCCTTATAATAAAAACCTTATGATAATTGATGCTTGTGTTGCTCTACTTCCAGTCAATCTTTGAAAACATTTTACAAGGAGATGCTTAAGTTGCGGTCGTAAGAAGTATATCAAATTATATTAATTTTTTTTCTCTCTCTAGTGTGCTCTGTAGTAATTTTGAAAGCGCTTTAGGAACTGCATTTTTCAAAAGTTTTTAAAGAAGTAAGTCTTTGAAATTTTTATTAATTTTGCAAAAATATTCTGATGTTCATAGGTTTATTAAGACATTAGTCAATATATATATAAAATTATTTATCTCTAGTTTCGCATTAATTTGAGAAAACGGAAATTGAATTTTTCTCCCATATTAATTTTTTTTTCAAAGTATGTTGGTTGAAAGGTATAACAGATACCATGTCAGCAGTTTTTTTTATTGTGAATATTAAATGATTTAGCTGAAAGTGCCATATGGTACCACTAGTCTCTTCAGTGAGCAAAATTGGATGTATGATAGGTTTTTTTCTTTTTCACTGTATTGCTATAAAAAACTTTAAAAATATTTTTTTTTCGATTTTATGACTTCAAAAATATTATAATTTATGAATTTTCAGTTCAAAATATAAATTTTTAGCAGAGAAACACAAATTGTATTCATTATTTATTGCAACTTTACTGAATTCTGCTTCATATTGTATATTAGAATTTCTTCCTTGGAACACATCAAAATTAAAGAGATATCTGTCTGAAGTATTAATGCACTAAACTCAGTAGCCCAATTTGGTACTTGCGTATTATCGCAAAAATCGCCAAGTTGGTAAGTCCAATTTCGCATGTGTTGTATGCACTGAATTGCCAATCATGTGCTTCGTTTCATATAATGTCACCAATAAGTTGTGATAATACACGCAAATACCCCCAATTTAATTGACTTGTCTCTTTTCAATTGTTTACAACAATGTCCCCCTTAGTAGAATAACATGCATTCAACATGTAATCTGGACATTGATCTATCTTCTAATTCTGAATAAATTTATTTTTTAGTTAATTCATCAGTGGATGAAATTTGTACATTTCATCATTTAAATTTAATTTAGTGCTATACATTATCAGATTCATTGTTTTAGATCTTAATAAATAACAACATAATGTATCATGCATTCATTTTTATTCATATGAAGAAAAGAATATTTGAAGTTATTTTTCACAGCATGTCACTTTATCACTGAAAGACAAAGTGCCTTCTTTTTCCAATCAAACAAAAATTCTGGATAATTTCCTAACTGAAAAAATCTCTGGTTGATGTCCATCTTGCTTTCATTGAGTGACCACTTTTATTAAAAGAGGAAATCCTTTAAAATTTGTCTGGGAAAGATGTCTTTTCTCTTGATAATATGTTGTACCAAACGGTACCGCACATCCTATTAGAGTTAACCTGTCTGTTATTAATTGCTTTAATGTTGGGAAATATTTTTTTTTCAATTTCTGTACAATTGAATTTTTGTAACAGTTTTAATGAAGTTATCACTAATATTTAATTGATATTAAAGTTTTTAAAATCTTTGCATTTTAAAAATTTGTTGTAAATAGTATTTTAGTTTCGGAAGAATATCAATCCATTTTCATTTCATCAAAGCAAAGCTTGAGAATTAAAAAAAATTCATTACTGAAAATTATTTAAATATTTTGGCAATATTTTCTCATGAATTAATCAGAAATGACTTTTGAGATTATTGGGTTTTTTAGTTTAAATGGTATATTGTAAAAATCATTTTCTTTTATCATCTTTGATGGTGTTTTTATAAACAAATTACTTGAATATTGATAAATTTTCCAGTACCATGTGATTTTAATAGATTGATTGGTACTTACTTATTAGCATCACCGCAGCAAAATCGGTGCCGCATCAAACAATCACGCGTATCAAAACAACAAAAAGAATCTAACCTTCTCTATATGAAAAAAATCAAATTAGTCACAGATTTTTGTAGAAAATTGCACAATTCACATTGTGCCAATTTGGACGTGGTGACGCTAATATGCAAGTAACAATTTATCTAAGACATGTTACTTTGTATGAATTAAATATTCATGTGATTCAAGAATTATATTAAACCAGCAATTTTGATTCTATTTTCATTCTAATAACAAAAAGAAATATAATTTAATGCAATTGAATTGTAAAACTCTAAATGAAAGGATAAAAATATGTTTTACGGAATTGTATAAATTCATTTATTTCCACATTTTCATTTATAGAAAACAATATACTGTATATTCCAAAATATGTATTTTGAGAAGATTGAAACTGTCAATAGTTTGTCATTGATAGTAATTGTATAATTGAAAAGCAATTTATAAAGATTCTAAACCTAAGTTGAAAGCTTATCTTAAAAACTTTGCTGAACTAATCATGATTTATTTTTATTCTGTTGTCCTTCAAAGGAATAAATGCTTCAATATTGAAATTTTATAATTTAATTAGTTCTGCAGTATTGTCATTTTTGCATAAAGAATTTGATTTTATGGCAGTGTTTAACAGATTTTTCCTTTCTTCATTCTTGTAGGGGGAGAAAGGTTGAATTGAGTGAAAATGATGTTTGGAGATTCGATGGAAATAGATGTAAATGAGTGTGCTACTTGTGCTGAAGCTTTGCCATTGAATTCGTACATAAATTACAATGAAATCTGGATTCCAGCTCAAGCATTGCCTAATCGTCAAGAAGCCATAAACAGAAATAAGGTATTTAAATTTTCTAGAAATGTAACTGTACTATACCTTATTTTCATTCTAATGTTACATTGAACTAATATAGTAGTATAATATATTATTTATTTTAGTTATTAATTCCTTGAATCTGTTGTATTGACTCCCATTTAAATAATTTGTATTTAAATTCTAGCTAAACCCTCTAATGTTATCGGGACAAAAAAATTTATCGTTCTTACTAAGGATTTCATGTGTTTTTAACAATAAAAAATGAGAGTTGTTGACTTGCATCAAAATTTGGCTTCCCTTCCCTACACCAAATCAGAGGTCTCGCACAACTACAATTCAACCATTTACCTAAGAAGCATGCCTTTGGATCCGGAAAACAATTCTGTGTATAAGAAATGTTCTATCTCTTTTAGCTTACCTGGGTTGTGCTAGCAATAACTAATAAGCATGAATTACATATATACATACTTCAGAGAATATTATTAATAATTAGATGCAATGGGAAGCCAAGTGGTAGCATATCGTGCTTCTATACCACATGTCCGGGGTTCAAACTCCAGGCTGGGCAAGGTTGACTCAACTTTCATTCCTTCAATAGATCAATAAATGAGTACCAAGTTTGATCAGGAACTTAACTCTGGAGGTTTCACGTCAGACTGACCACCTGATCGCAACATCCGCTCATATATCTCAGTGCCCAAGGTCACAAAAACTGAGATGGGCATAGTAGGCTTTGGGCTTCCAATGGACTGTTGCATCATTAAATTTAGTTTTTTTAGATGTAATGGAATGTCTATGGAGTCAATTCGATATTGTGCAATGGAATTAAATAATTTTTTGCTTATTCGCATCCTTTTTTGAGGCAACATCAGGACTATTGATGACTGAACTGATAATTTAGAACCACAGTCTAATTACAAACTGGCACCTCACTCTTTAAACTTCCACACACTGTTAACTCAAGGGCTGATTCTTGACAGATTTAATGTGATCAGCCTCTTTATATGGTGGGTTTTAAGTGATACAAGGACTTGAACACATGATTTGACGGAGGTAATATTTGTCACAAGTTCCAGACCATGATCACACTGCTGCCGTGGTCATTATCCAATCTGTGAAAGAAAAAATAAAGGGAATAGTTTTTTAATATTGAAGTAGGGCGCTTATCCGGTAGGATAGAACCAGGTACCTTTGGATCCAAAGCCGAGTAACTTATCCACTACACCAAAATGATCACCTTGGTGCGGAGGTTGTTACTGGCTTAATTAGATGATACCGCTACATACTCCCCCACCAGTGAGTCAGTGGATAGGCGAACGAACGATGTATTTGTTTAATCAAGCGTGTTTGCTGCTGCGTCATGAGTTGTAGAAGCTTTGCTGGTTGCGTCATTCGTGCGTGACGGCTTTGTTGATTGCGTCATATGTGAGACGACTTTGTTCATTGCGTCATATATGAGACGACTTTGTTCATTGCGTCGTGTGTCTAATGGCTTTGGTTGCATTTGCGGTGAATAGATGGTGCCACTACAGTTCAGAATGTTGCGTCTTTCTGAGTTCAGCCAGGGTCACCAATGAAGTGGCGCGCTTATCCGGTAGGATAGAACCAGGTACCTTTGGGTCCAAAGCCGAGTAACTTATCCACTACAACAAAATGATCACCTTGGTGCGGAGGTTGTTACTGGCTTAAGTAGATGATACCGCTACAATATTCTGGAACCCTGTTTTAAATCACTTTGAAAACTGTGTTTCTGAACAGTTAATTTTTAAACTAAATTTCTCCAAACCTCAGCTTAGAATACTTGGTCATGGAAGTGACCCAACAAAAGATAATTAGCTTACAGACTTTGAGATAAGATAAATAAAAAGAGATTTTTTGAAATAATATTTCAAACATAATTTTTTAGTGTTATTAATTTTTAAACTGGTTTTGTAGCTTTGAAAAATTCCTAAAATTCTCAACTAATTGTATTTATTTTTCTCTCAAATAATATTTTCTGCACAGAGTATGCATACTGGTGTACATATTTTTAAATATGCACTTCTTTTGCAATCTTTTCTTGCACTCCAAAATCTTTTGAGTGTTATTCTGGCATCACAATGTCTTTGTGGTGAATACACAAGATAATGTGTATCTGCTTATCTAAATCTAAAAGAATAAGTTTTTTATGTGAGGTCCAGTCATAGATTTTCGGTTTTATGTGAAACAAACACTAAGCTACTCCTCTGTGGTAATTGAAATGTAATTATTTTGCTTCTGTTTTTTTTTTTTTTGTGCATTTGTTACTGCAAAATCTGTCTAGGAAAAATTGCCTTATTTAATGCATTGCTGAATAGACTCCCATGCCATTTTTTGCTTCTAAACAGAGGTTGCTCTGATCAAAAAAGTCCAAGAAAGGGACTTCTCCCATTCTTTCATTGTTCATTTTTATAACATATGGCCGAGAGATATTAACTTTCTTTTTTGTTTGGTGTGTGACAAAATCTTTTGATTTTAGTGACAGGTTCATGTGTTGAATTATTGGATGCTATAGTTTTTCAGCATTATCTTTTCAATGGCAAATGCACATGTTTGCTACTTCAAATGCAGTTTCATGAGATGTTTCCTCATCTATGTTTTTAGAAATTTCTGTTTTACCACAAAGATTTGCTGGCCGTAGGTTCAAAAGTATCTCCATTTACGTCTTTGGTCAAATATCCGTTTTCTTCTTTTACAGATCATTCAACAAAAATTTTATGTAACCTATTTCATTTTGTATCTTTAACCAGCCTTGTGAGGCTGTATTTTTGAGCCTATAATTCACCAAAGGTTTCCAGTGACATGGGGTTAATACATATGTACTAGAAAAACTTCATTGAAAAATGTACTTGAGTTGGGGGGGGGGGGATTTTGAAAAAATTATAGATTAAATGAATTTTATTCATGTTACTTTCTTTAAATGGCTATTATTGATGGCACTGTTTAAAATTATAAAATGTGTTTCAGAAATTAGTAAACTTAAAAAAATTATTTATTTTTCTTTCTGTTCTAGAATGTTCCTACTGTTCACCACATTCTTGAGCAGCCTCAAGTTGCTGATCGGTTTTCAGTTTATTCTGATGAAGAACAATCTAGGAAAAGACCTTCTTTTTCATATTGTGATACATTAAAGGAGAATCCCACTTTAATAGAAGATTTTAAGAAAAAGTGCACTGAGAAAACGATTAAAAAAAAGGTGAAACAAAACGATATGCCAGAAGATCATGCTGTCATTCTTGCTATAAATAAAGTGATGAATGCAATGAAACTGCGAGGACCTGAAGATGATTTAGGACCTGAAGATGATTTAGGACCTATGACTAATTATTGTATAGATACTCATCCTAAAAGAGCTGAAAATTGTAAAGTACCTGAAAATCAGATAAAGAGTGAACATAGTGAAAATGTTGCCTGTGATCCTGATTGTTTGGAAGAGAATAGCTATAGTAATTTTGAGATTCTTAAATTTTATGATGAACTAGAATTAGAACTGGATTTTACATCTCCTTTTTCATTGATTCAATCATTAAAAAAGCACCCTGATTTATTGAAAGGTGTGAAAGGATATGAATTCAGACTTAAATCAATGGATGATTCAAAAATAATAAAGT
Organism: Trichonephila clavata; assembly: GCA_019973975.1. Taxonomy (NCBI): domain Eukaryota; kingdom Metazoa; phylum Arthropoda; class Arachnida; order Araneae; family Nephilidae; genus Trichonephila; species Trichonephila clavata. Next base: position 16,407 of record BMAO01010494.1, on the reverse strand, counting down.
TAGGACCTTGCACTAATTTTTTGGTACAAGCACTTTCTGATGTACCTGAATATCTGATGAAAACAGAAGAGTGGTATGCTAAACCTGATAGTTCTTCAGTTAGTATTACAGATTCTTGGAATAAAATAAATATTCCTGAGGGGAAGAAAAAAAAAATTTTGTTTAAAGTTGACATCAAAGAAAGCTATGAACAATTACATTGCAAAAATGTTGCCTGCGACACTGATTGTTTGGAAGAGAATAAACATGACAATGCAGAGACTTTTAATAAATCCCTTATTCAAGCAAAAGAAAATTCATTAGCAAATCAAGATACTGTTTTTGATGAATTACAAAATAAAGTATCCCAAGAAAATCTTAAATTTACGCCGATTTCAGATGTTAATGAATCTGAACAGAAATCTCTTTGTGAAGATGAAGCATTGAATGCATTTTCTCAGAAAATTGAAGAATATGCTATTGCATACCGGAAGCCAGTCCATGAAAAACAAGTTACTAAAACTAAAATATCAAAGAAGAGAAAAGAGAAAAAAGGAAAAAAAGGCATAACTATTAATATCTTTTCCCAAGATGATGATGAAGGTCACTTTGAAAAGCCTGAAGTTGATCTATTTTATCAAAGTTTGGTTAAACGTGGTATTTGCAAACCCGATGAAGATTTAGAAAGGACGAATAAATCTCCTTTTGAATATATCAATTTGTTTTCTGATACAGTGGGAAAAGAAAAAACAGAATTAAATTTTACCGAAAATTTGAAAGTTAATTTAAAACCTAGTTGTTCTATTGAAATGAGCAAGAATAAAACAGAAGAAATAAAATTGGAAAAAATTGAGAAGGATACAATAAGAACAAGCATTATTAAAAACGTATCTAAAGATTTTACCAGAGAATGCCTTTCAAATACAGTGGAAGAGAAAAAAGCAGGATTAAGTGGTACCGAAAACTTAAATAAAATTTATTCAATACCAAGTTGCCCTAATGTAATGGACATGGATAAAACAGAACTAAAATCAGAAACATCTGCAAAAGATACAATGGAAACAATCATAATTGAAAACATACCTAAAGATGTAACAAGAGAGCACATAGAGAGCATTGTCTTGGGATATGGAGAAATGAAGAATTTGTCCATTGAATCTCATGGAAAATTTTTAAGAGCTATATTAAAGTAAGATTATTTTTATTATATTTATGATTCACACATAACTGCTTAATTGAAATGAAAAACTTTTAGTAAATTTTTCTAATAGTTTTAATTTTTTTCTTTCAAATGGGCTGTGTTTTGGCAGATTAACCTTTACAGACACAACAAGTCCCCAGGTGTGAGAGCTATTTTATTGGTGGCACCATCTAATAGCAGCTCCCACTACCAAATTTTTGACGCTTAAATTTATCCAATTCAAGCTCTTGTCAGATGCAAAGTATTGCTGAGAGTACCAGAGCCAAATTGATACTTAAGGAATTTTTTACATGCCACATAATCATATGACATGCGCCCCTACGATTTTCGCAGAAAATTTATCGACTACAGCCGGGATCAAACCTGCAACCTAAGGATTATGAGACTCACTACTTCTAAGTGACAGAGTGATAGTTTTAGTTTGTGTAGAATATCTATAACATGCAATGCCTGAAAATATATTTGTCTTCTCTTCTTATTAAAATCAAGTAGCTATCTTAGTTTTAAAATATTCAAATGGAATCTGATTTTTAATTTGATTTTAATAGCATATCATTCATCTTTCTTCTAAGATTTCATTTCTCTTCGTAAATTCTATGTACAAAAATACAATAGCTTATAACTTAGAATTTTCAAACGAAAAATATTCATGCATATATACAACTAAATTACATTTATCTCAGGTACGGCTCTAGGGCCGGACAAACCGGACCCCTGTCCGGGGCGGCATTTGGATCAAATTTGAAAAATATCTATTTTTTTGTTACAAAAAATTTGAACAATTTTCTGAGATATTGTTGGGTGGGAATTTCATACTTCATTTAACGTATCTTTTTTTTTTTTGTAATCATTATATTTATCGACAGTTTTATTTTATATTGAAACTTGAAGGGTTCGAGGCGGGAGTATATGTTAAAGCATGGAATTTACGATGTTTAACTTTCTCTCCAACCCGGAGTGAGGTCACAACGGACATTCCTTTCACACTTACGATGTCTAGTGTCAGCTATCCAAAAGGGGACAAAGGTAATAAGCCGTTTTAATAGAGAGCCACAGGAAATGTTTTATTTTATCTTGAGTGTAGTTACTTGTTTATCTTGAGTGTGTTAAAACAAACGTATGGGATCCTCACCATGAGTAGACTATTTTTCGAAGAAATTGGTCTGCTTAAATGGAAGATTCCATCTCTTACATTTCACTTGCTTGAAATAATAACTATATCCTTAATTTCGAATTATTTTGAATTTTTTAAGGCTTAAAATAATATATATGTATATAAAGAGAGGGGGGGGGGAGCGGGCATTTTCTATTTTTGTCCGGGGTGGCAAAACTGCTAGAGCCGGCCCTGTTAACCTGATAGGATAAGAATATTATAAAATAGGTTAAGGAAAATCAGTGTGTTGCCTACCATTACTATACATATTTTTTAGACAAAAATAGTATTTTTTTTAAAAAAAAAATTCAGTCTAACACAATTTTAAATGCATTAGGTGGTACACTTTGTCTGATTTGAATATAATATATATATATATTAGCCATATAGAAAATTGCTGTCCCCCTCTTTTAGGATGGATTTTGTTTGTGAAGTCGATTGGATAATTGATTGTTTGAACGAAAGTCAACCTTTTGGAGGTAAGATTCACATTTTATGTTATCTTATTTTTTAATAAAATTATATTATATGGATCAGTACCACATGGTTCTATTGAAACCTTATCTCCAACCTTTAAAATTAAGAATGCTTGTAAATTTATTTTTAAAATTACCCGGCATGAAATTAAAATATTTAGAGAATTTTTAATGTAGATAACGAAACTATAAAAATACAAGTTTTATTATTAATAAAGTGAAAAATGTCTTAGATATAGTTAAAAGTTTTAATGATCTGAGAAGGGGGCAGAACGAAGCGTAGCCAATTAGGTTACAGCAAAGAAATCCATTTGTATAGGGAAAATGTAATGTTGAGAAAAGCTTCTGGGATTGGCTGACCAAAGTGGTCTGACTGCTTTCCGCAGCCCAGTCTCTTGTGAAGTATAAAAGTATCAACCAATATCACAAGGTACTTCTCTACACTGCCATTTTGCGGCCCATAATTAGCTATGCTTGCCCTGTGTGAGGCTATGCAGCAAATTCTAATGGAAAATGCTCAAAATGTACTTATAGATATTAGCTTTCGTTATATTTCTAATACTAAAAATAAAGATACCTATAAAGTCATTAATATCCTTCCTCTTAAAAATTGCATTCAAAATTTGGCAGTTAAAATTTTCGGCAACCTGCCTAACACCAATACTATTCAAATAATTAATATGGAAAAGTATATCTCGAATCCAAAAGACCCAGAAGAATACTTCTGGACTCTTATAATGCCCCCACCCTCCTCATAATAAATTTTCTTGATTCGCCATGTGGTGAATGATTTTTCCAAATTTTAAAATCTTTCTTATTTTTTCTCAAACTGCTTCCATTAAGGAAACCCACACAAGCAAGCCTTAAATACCTCCCCTTTTCTAATTCCATAACTTCAGGGCAGCCAATAGAGTGCTATCTCACAGACTACCGTGGACCAATAGCAGTCGAGGCTCTTGGCTATTTTCTTAGAATTGCATCTGCCATCTCGGATGCCCCTGATGCAGTCACGCCCCTTTGCCTCCTTCCTCTCCCCTTAATCAAGAGACTCTCCAATCAAGGCGCCTCCATACTCGGGCCAGATATACAATCTCGATATGGGATGGAGGAACTTCCCGCGTTGTATTTCCCAAAGATGTTCAGCTTCAGGACTCAACCAATATCAGTGAGTTGATAGCAGTTCAAGCAAGTCATAGAGAAATAAACTTTGAAATTAGAAAAATACAGTGTTAAGAAATATTAATTTTTTTAATTATAAAGGTTGTATCAATTAAGATTGATTGTGGTGTTTGGAAATTAAGGCTGGGTATGTATTTTTCATAATATTAAAAAAGAATAAAAATTTGTAAAACTGTCAAATTTATCAAAAAATTTAGTGGCATTTTTTCTAAATAAAGGTGTTTTGCTCGCTGTTCTGACATATATATATATGCTTTGCCAAGAAATGACAACCATTTGTTTGCCAATCTGAAATTGATCACCATGATTTGGTAAACTGAAAATAATTAATAATTATACATTAATACACAAGTCCAAACTCAGTGGTGCAACTGCCCATGAGGGTCGAGGCTTACTGTGCCTATCTCAGTATACGCGACCTTAGGCGCTGGGTTGCATGTGCAGATGTTTCGGTCAAGTGGTCAGTCTTGTTGGCGAAAACTCTAGTTTTCAGTTCCAAAGCAACCTTGGTATCCATTTATCGACCCACTGAATGGATGAAAGTCTGAGTCGATCTTGCTCAGCCCGGGTTTTTAACTTCGGACTTGTAGCGTGGAAGCGCGATACTCTACCACTCTATCATGGTTCTGACGGTTAAGTGAGAACAGTCAGAAGGAAAACATGGATAGAAGAATTTAAGAGGACCATAACTAATATTTGTGCTCTACCTAAGATGTAGATAATTAAGGTAAATTTCCTTTTAAGAGATTATGTGTTTATCTTTAAATTGTTCCTTTGTAATTTTAACTTGCTGTTTTGCTGAAATTTTATATTTCTTTTTAATGATTTTAAAAACAATTGTGTAACCTGGAACTTGTTGTGAATTGTGAAACTTTATTGCTGTTGTTGAATATTAATATTGCAAGGCCCGGAGGTATGTTCGAGCATGCGCATTGGGTGCCGCCTGGCGGTGATTAAGTGTATAAGGCGAAACGGGAGTTTGGGTTTTGAGAGTGTGTGGGTGACTAGACACGAGCGAGAGCGTTGAGCTACGGTGCCCATTGCGGAGATCGGACATACACCTCGAGCAACTGAGAGTGAAAATAAACTTGGTGTGTTTAGTCAACTATCTCGTCTGGTTTTCTGAGTGAACAACACCTAGGAACCACTCCCCAACAGTGTGCATTGGAGGTTTCTTTAAGAAATTTTTTTAAAAAAGGTGAACCAGGTTGAAAACAGCTCATTAAAAATGAACAGCAATGGCTAAAAAGGATTTCTAATCATAGTGATGCTGTTTTATTTCTTACGCACTATCGCAACAATGGCGAAGTTCAAGATAACTCGCCAAGTTATCAACCCCTATTCCGCATGTATCGTACGCGCTGAATTGGCAACCTTGTGTTTCGTTTCATATAATGTCGCCAATACGATTGCAATAGTAGATTATTGCAAGATCTCCTAGAAAAATATCGTAGCGATTGTCTGGAAGGAATCATTGCGCGTGAAAAGAAGGGCATTGTCTCATTCGGGACGGAGCTGTATAGATTAAAAAAGAATCCTGTCTTTGAACAATTAGACATGCAGATTTGAAACTTGGCAAGCATGTTTCTTTTTAGAGTCGAGATCCGCTAAAATGAGATTTGTGGAAATCAACTTTGTTTGGAAGATGGGAAAAGATAGTTAAACTTCCATTTTAGAAACTCAAATACTGTCGTTTTTAACATCCTTTTATAAGCTTCGCTTGTATGCAACGGAATCTTTGAACTCTTACTTTTACCCACTTTAAAAGGTCATATTAATTCGAAATTTTGCTCACTTATCCAGGACCGATGACTATACAATTATTTAATAATTTTTTTTCATTGTCCTGATCAGAATCATCAGGACTAACGATTTCCTATTTTCAGATCCCATCCCGCATCTGGCGACTGATTCCAGATCCCATTTCCAGGTTTGCGACTAAAAGATTAAGTTACAATTTAGTTCGATTAACTATAAACGGGTGTTTTCCAGTTTTTTTAAGCTGTAATTTATTTTAATCAAGAGACCAGGATTATAAAAATGTTTTTCTATGCAATTGAAAACTTAAAGCTTGGACTTACATAGCAGTAACTTTAAAAAAGTTACTAGTCATATGTCTTGATATATCCAGCGAACCAAGAAGGTAATGGCTAGTTAAATGTAGTCTGATAATATAAAGTATTATATCTACACTCAAGAGCCAAAACGTTCTGACCACCTGTCAATAACGAGTTGGCCCACTTTTGGCGCGCAACACAGCTTCAACCCGCCTTGGCATAGATGCCACAAGTCCTTGGTAGATGGCCGGAGACAGATTGTACCAGATGTTTAAGCAACGATCACGCAAATACGAGATATTGCAAATTGGTGGTCTTTGAACTCTGAGCTGCCGTCCCATGACATCTGAAATGTGTTCTATCGGATTGAGATCCGGTGAGTTAGGCGGACAGGACATTAACTGGACTTCAGCATCATGTTCCTGGAACCACTCCAACACAATTTTAGCCTTGTGACACGAGGCGTTGTCCTGTTGGAACATTCCATTTCCAGCTGGAAAAACAGAGGTCATGTAAGGGTGCAACTGGTCTGCAATGATGTTCAGATACCCTGTAGCATTCCTGGTCTGCTCTACCTCAACCACGGGTCCCAGAGACGCCCAAGAGAACGTCCCCCAAAGCATAATACCGCCACCACCGGCCTGTGTATGACCTACTGTACATTAAGGAGCAACTGTTCGCCTGGAAGACGGCGTATCCTGACACGGCCATCGGCGTGATGAATGACAAACCGTGTTTCATCTGACCAGGCAACTCTCTCCCACTGATCCATGGACCAGTCGCGATGTTCCCGGGCCCAGCGCAGGCGCAGTTGGCAATGACGCTTGTTGAGTAAAGGCACACGAGTGGGACGTTTGCTGCGTAGCCCCATATCCAACAGTGTCCGCTGAACAGTGTGCTCCAATATTATTCTACTTAGCCCTGCATTGTGTTGGGCTGTCAACTGAGCCACTGTCTGGCTTCGGTTTTGCTTCAGCATGCGAGACAATCTCCGACGACCTTTTTCTTTGATAGCGTGTGGACGTCCAATAAACACCATGTCGTCTACTTCTGGTTTCACCGTCATCCATCTACTTTGCATAAGTACTAACAACTGTAGATCGCGAACAACCACGAGTCGTGCAGTTTCGGAAATACTTGTTCCGGGCCATTACAATCTGCCCTCTATCAAAGTCGCTTAGCTCCGCAGCCTTTCCCATCACACACAGAAGTAAGTGAAAGAATGATTCTTCAGACTCTCCAGCAGCAGTTAAGTACTACTTCCACTTGATCACGTACCTTCCACGTCATCCAGGCGAGTTCATTGCAAAATGTAGGGGTGGTCATAATGTTTTGGCTCTTTAGTGTATATTCCTATGTAATAAACAGAAAAGTTAAGCTTTTATTTATTTTCTTCTAAATTGTGTCATTAGTGCTAACATTTATACTTAATACTATTTCCCATTTTAGTTTTTGAGGAAGAGAAACTGAAGTGTTACAGACTCCAATGAAATTGCTGGACGGAAGTATTGCAACATACTGACACGGCTCAAAGCACACAAATGACTTTTTTTTTTCCATATGGGTTATTTGTGTTATGTGATTTTTTTAGATATGTTGGATGTTTTTATCACTCTTGTGGGTTTTTATATTGACGTGGTTCGGTGTTTTAAAAGTAAACTGAATAAAACGAGCTTTTGTAATATTTAAACAAAAGTCAAAGCTTTTTTCTAAAAATGACTATTGTGATTGCCCTTTTAAGAAATTTTTGAAAATTGTGTTTTTAAAAACAGACTTATAAGATGTTATCTTATTTAATTTATAAATGCATGACAGAGACTAATCAGTGCCGATTTAAGCTCATTTTGGGCCCTGGGCACTGAAGACCTTGGCGTTGTCGGATCAAAATTTATTACCAGAAAACCTGTTAAGTCCAGCTTATTCGGATATATGGATAATTCGGCACTGAGACTAATTGAATGACTGTTAAACATTTATGACTGCATGCCACATTTTACATGACTTTTAAGGCTGTTTTCGCCGTATGCTCATGAGCGTAAACTTAACGCTGAGCACATTTTCGGACAGAAAAAAAGTATTCAATTTTTATAAAAATTTGTGACAGAAGTCGTACATTTGTTTATAATGTATAGTGTTTTTAAAATTTCAAAATATTTCATAAATGATTAGTTTTATTTTTTAACGTGTAAAGGGATAGCTCATGTAGCACTACGGTATAGGAGAGAAAAAACGCGAAACACATTTTATTAAAGAAAAAATGTGTCAACTTGGATAAAAATGAGTCGTTTGATGAAACAAGTGATTCTTTACAGGATAGTGAAGCCAGAATATAATAATGTTTCAGTTCTTTTATATCTGAAAAAATATTTCAAATTTGGGTCCTATTCTTTAACATTAACCGAAAACTGCCTGACAAGAAGGTTATTCCCTTTTCTACGTTTTGACCCTTTTCTATGAAAAAAATTATATTAAGAATATATTGAAGGAGCATGAGATAATGGGCAAAATTACTATTGCTTGATTAAAAGAGAAGGTCATAAATGTTAAGATTATCTTAAGATAAAACAATGAACTTTAAAAAAATTTGAAAATGGCACTTTATATAAAAAGGTATAATTTAATCTTTATTTTATTTGCATGATATAACGTTCCTGAAGTATGTATCTCAACTGTGATGTGTTTGTGATGTATAAATATTGATGTTTTACAATACATATTTAATCAAATATAATCGCACTTTAAAATTCTTCTTCACAGTCATCCTAATTTATTTCGCATAGTTTTTAGCGCGTTTTTCACGTAATGGAACAAAAGCGCTAATAGGACGCAAATTTCATCTTCGTTCCAAATTTTGTCGTACCTTTTTCTCAGCCAATAAGCAACCAATTGACCTCGGGTTTTCGGCATTGGGTCGCATTTGTGCCCTAGATGAGCCGAATCATATTTAAATTTTCCCATAGTTTTCCCGAATTTTCCTACAAATTTTCCTGAAAAAGTTCATTAGTTGCATTATTTTAAAATACAATGTGAAAAACGCGCTAAAATTACTTGGCCATGCCAATGATTGATATCTTGTTTCCCTTTGTTCGCAATTCATTTTAAACTTATCGCATGTAGCATTTATGTATGTATGTACAACCTCTGACAATAAAGTTCGGTAAATAAAGTCAGAACGGCCGATCTAGTAACACTGGCGAAACAAAACGCTGCACATGCATAGTGACTGGTGTTGACCATCTGCCCCCTCCGTTGCTCAGTTGAGCGTCGTTTGTGTTATGCGTAAGACTTGTTTAACAAGGGGCTTTTTTAGTGCGTTGGTTCTTAATTGAGAACAGGAAAATGAACGAACGAAATATCAATTTAAAGCTTTGTTTTAAGCTTGGCAAGACACCGACATATACTGATACGTGCTTATGAAGATCAAGCACTGCCCGTAAAGTTTGTATACGAGTGGTTCGCCCATTTTCGAGAAGACCTGGGAAGTATTTGTGACAAACCCGTAGCGAAAGACAGTGACAAAAACATTGAGAAAGTGAGTAAATTAATCACGAAAGATCGTCGATTAACTGTGCGCATGATAGCTGGACGATGAATGCTGCAAAATACATTGAAATTTTGACCTGTTTCATGAAAAGTCTACGCAGGGTACGACCTCAGTACGCGAAACAAGATTCGTGGTTTTTTGTTCGCGACAATGCTCGCTCTCACACAGCCAATATCGTCAAACAGTTTCTGTGGGGAAAAAGAGGGTGGTGCAAAAATTGAACATCCACCATTCAATAATAGATCTCGATCCTCCATACTTCCTATTCCCACGACTCTAACTCGCTTTGAAAGGAAAGAGATTTGACAATATTCCTGACATCTAACGAAACGTGACGAGGTTTTTGACCTCCATCCCAAAAGTAGACTTCTTGCAAAGTTTCCAAGACATGTATAACAGAATTATGGGAGGTGACTATTTCGAAGGACATTAAGTTAGTTTTCGTTAATATTTCGTCTACGTTAATGTTACAGGACTGTTCACCGAACTTTATTATCAGAGGTTGTACTTTATGTGATTTGTGTTCCGTTAATCAATGTATTAAGATAATTCTTATTCAATAAATACCTGAATATAAACAATTTTGTGTCTTGTACATTTTGATTAAATTTATCATCCTTCGAATTATTTTTAATTTTGGAGAACAATGTGTACCTTTTTTTTATTATGTAATCTTTTGGAAAAAAAATGGACTGACTGTTTAATTAGATTTGAATATTTGCAATAAGGATACAATTTTTTTTAAAAAAAACGTAATAAATTTGTCTTACACCAGTGCTTCTCAAACTTTCACTATTTGCGACCCAATATTCCATCCTAATTTTTATCACGCCCCCCTCTATACAATAACAACGTATTGAATTTAGCAATACTATACTTTGACGCAAAAGCTACAACATGACTTTAATTTCTTAAGTACAACCGACGTAAAAAAACGTCTCGCTCTATCAAAGCGTATATATACGTCTTTCCGAAGTACGTTTTTTTTTCTACACTGCTATTGATAAAATTATTCCGAAGGCTTTGGAATGCAACAAAGGGACCTTGATAGTGTTTGCGAAGGATTTACTTATTTCAGAGGATTTGCTTATTTATTCCCCCCCTCCCCAATACATCACATACTCACCCCTACGCAGAAAACGGTGGTATTGGGGAGCGAATCGCGTAACTTTTAATTGGCAAAAAAGGGATTAATTTTAAATCATACAAATTATCAAGATAATACTAATTTTTGGAAATAATTTTATATGTGACATGTCCATGTGTTCACTGGTTTTAAACTTGCATTTAACTTCGTAATAAATACATAATTTAAAATACATTGTGTGCAATGAATTATAAAATACATTGTGCACAGGACTAATACATTTACAAGCGTATTATGTCAGTGTAAATGTGTATTTTATTTATTATGCTAGAATGTATTTTATTCGTTTGCTTCCCATAAATTAATAATTTCTTAAATAATCTTTTGTTATCGACTTTTCAATATGCTCGCGCTGCCCTCGTAGAGTTATCACGCCCCTGGGGGGTGAGCCCCACAGTTTGAGAAACGCTGTCTTACACTAATATTCCCACATATCTTAAACCCAGGGTGATTCACATAAAGATGTATACAGTTTCGATGCACTATAAAGCAAGCACAAAGTGAGATATTAAAACAGAGCTGTATGGGACTATTCTTAGTTTTGTTAGTGACAGTCACAAATATGTTGTTACTAATGCCACCTGTCAGATCGAAGCCCATGAAATTCAATCGTAACAAAGAGCCAGATGTACGTCTGTCGTACACCAATGGGGCTCAAAGCACCATTTAGGTGACAGTACGAGTCACGGATATTCTATGTATGAACCCTTAGTTACACAACACACATCGAGCCGGTAATCCCTTTCCTCCCAAACATATGTTAAAATATCAATTCCATCGATAACGGCTGTGATCAGAGACGTCTTAAGGCATGGGCCCTGGGCCTCGGCTACTCGTTTTCAACTCAGACTTAATGAGATTCTAATTCAAAAATTTCAACGGTCAAGTATAATTTCCGGTTGTATTCTCCAAAAAATTGGGAATTTCGGACGTTAGTCTATTGGCTACATGTGATGTCTGTCGTTCATGTATAGGCCTAAGGCCTACCACCATACACCCTAATTACTCATACAGTCAAAAGGTTGTAGTTAGTCGAGTCGGTTTGTGCAATTGTAAGTCACTCACATTTATTTGTTTCGGGCTATTGTTGGTACGAGTATGTGACAATGTATGTCATGCACTGTCTATTTTAAGGGCCCAGGGCCTCAAGAAGTCTTAGGACGTCCCTGGCTGTGATACGCTGTTTCAGCTCAGCTTCGTCCAGGACTTATACTTTTGCACAAACAGCCCTTAATTTTAGATTTATCATACAATTGTTAGATATATTCAAAAATTCTGTTGCACAGCTGTTGTGGATTCCATTTTGCTAAATTCAAGAATACAAAAGGCCTCTTCCACTAAAGATACCGCCATTTTGACTGATTAGTCACACGGCGAGTCCATTATTGCTTACATCGCTTCTGCCAGGGGCTAAAAACAAACTTTAAAAGTACATTTACCTTACAGTTCACTGAGGTGGATCATTTCTTTGACTATTACTAAAAAGTGTATGCTTCTTTGTGAATCACCTTGTATTTTAATCCAAATTTAAAAACTGCGAAAATGAAGAAATATAAAGTTATTAAAAAATCATTTTGAAATTATTACATTGTAATATTCTTTTGGACATTTACGATACACTTTCAATTCAGAACATTAGAATAACTGAAACAGGATATGTGTGTGTGCATTGTGTTTCAAAATGGATGTCTGTAAAAATAAGGATGAACGGAAGAAAATTATAGTTTGCAATAAATTGACATATATTGTTCGCGCATATCTAAAAAAAGTTAATAGTTTTGTAAAGTATTAAAATTATATTCAAAATATACTTGTAGAATCGATTTTAAGTATTAGAATATTTGTAAAATTTTATAACTGGTCAGCATCAGTAGCGCACATAAAAAATTTTCAAGGGGAGTCCATGGTCGAAAGTCCCCTAACTCGTATCATGCTTCAAGAGAACAATTTATTCTTCTGATTTTGTGAACAAAAATCTTCGAAAACTAAATTATTGAATTAATAATTAGCATTAATTAATAAAATAAATTGTTAATTACAAGTAATTATCAATCGAAAAAAACTCAAGGGCTTTGGGGGGTGCCCGGACCCTCAGGACACCCCCCGTGTGCGCCACTTCTCAGCATCGTTGATAAAATTTACATAAATGGCGCCTCTGTAAAGTTAGTACGCATATAAAGGCTTGATTAAAAGGGAATCATATGAAAAAAGTACTAGACTCTACATAATAGAGGATAGAAACAACAAATAATTGCCAAAAAATATAAGATTTTAAGAATTAAAATTTGAAAAACAGTTGTACAAAAAGTGGTCGCACAAACAGCCATACATAAAACTAGACAGTATATTGAAAAAGTATCAGTAAACAAGATATCGCGTTTTTTACATGTTGTATTTTACAATAATGCAACTAATGAACTTTTTACTAACAAAAAGTAGTGTATTGTACTTTAAAAAAAAATTTTAAATGATTAAATTTAAATATGATTTAGCTCATCTAGGGCACAAATGCCGAGAAAACCCGAGGTCAATTGGTTACTTATTGGCTGAGAAAAAGGTACGATAAAATATGGAACGAAGACCAAATTTGAATCTTAATAGCGCTTTTGTTCAACTACGTGAAAAACGCGCTAAAAATCGCTTCGAGAGCTTAAAGTATCCGACTACTTCCCACAACTTTTTTTTAAAAAATGGAGATATGGGAATTTGTGTGTGCGTGTGTGGTTTTTAGATTTGTTTAGTACATTTTAAGAAAAATATGCTAAAATTAAGAAGACAAAAAGAAATTATTATTACTTAAATGGGAAAAATTTACAAAAAATAACATAAATGAGGCCCATTCTGTGCCAAAAGTTTAAGAACAATTTTTCAATTCTGATGTGTTGCTATGTTATTCATTTTTTAAATGACCTTCCGGATAAGAGGTATTTTAATTTTTACAAAAACTAGAGCACTTTGTCTTAGTTATTATATGAAATTGCTTAAAATAACAGTGATTTTATTAACACAAGGGACTATAAATTTTGTAATAAAACAGTCATTGATAAATCTGAAAGTTAAAACACTTCTATTAGTATACAGAACATACACAAAAAATTTCAGTTAATTCTTTTTAAAACTTTTTGAGCAATCGCTGTCCCCGTTTGAACAATTAAAAAAAAAAACACTTTTCGAGTAAAACGCATTTTAAAGTATGACATTTTGCTTAAAGTAATGGTATCTGTTTTTATTAAAACACTTGTAAGTTTTTGTTCTAGTGAATGTAAAATAATAAAGTTTTAATTTTTATGAAGTTTATAAGACGGTCTATAAAATTAAAATTTGAAAAAATTTGTCAATTTTTGGCAAAATTTACAATTTTAGAGTAGTCGGATATACTTTAAACTCATAAAGTAGGAAATTTGGTGCGTCAATGGGCAGCAGTAGGTAAGAAAAGCCGATTCTGCGGTAAAGGCGCAGGCACAGGCGCAGAGTTGAGTTGTTTTCCTCCTGTGGAGGCGCAGGCGCGGAGTTGTTTCCCTTCTGTGGATGCTGCGTGGAGTTGAGTTGTTTCCCTCCTGCTATGGTTTTGGTTTTCGAGTTGATGGGGGAGTTGAGTTGTTTTCACCTGCTGTTGAGTTGTTTCCCTCCTGCTGCTAAGTTGAGTTGTTTTTTAAATGTGTAAAAAAAGTTTATTGAAATGTTTAAAGTGCTCATGGCGCCACCTATTGGTTAAACTATACACTAATTATTAGATTTTAAAATGATTGAAAAAATAACGCTCAAATAAAAAAAAAAATAATAAATCCAGATTCAAACTCACAGCCCCAGAACAAAATGTCTCCATAGGACAATAGTTTTTCAGTTACGCTAACCATTGTCCTATGAAGGCATGCAGACCTGAAGAAAACTTAGGTTTATAATCTCATGAATTTAATTTTGCAGGCGAAGCAGATGGCGACATTTTCTTAATTAAAATGAAATAAAAAAAAATATTTCACTTATATTATTTTAATAATTTGTAAATTTTAATGCGGTATAATGATTACACATACACAGAAAAAATGTGACGTAGAATACTTGTAATCAGCGTGTGAACGGTTTACGATTGAACTTGTCTTAGCTTGTCTGATCTTGATTCTACAAGACGGCGACTGAATTCTACGTCAGAAATTATCTCAATGCTTAGAGCGGATGGATACATTGCTTTCAACCACTCAGCGAACTCCGTTCAAGTGTAATTCGGTCAATATGCTTTAGACCCTTGTCACATCTTAGGTTCAAGATTCATTTCGTTTGTCAGTACTGCGACGGACTGTATTCGAAAAGGAAAAAAAAAAATTGACAATGTCTGAAACACATAGCGAACAACGAAAGCTTGGAAAGGTCGTGGAATGTTCTGCAAATAAGAAAGCAAGAAGAGAAGTTTCAAAAGTAAGTAACAAAATTAAATAAATTTGATATGTAATGTTTATAATGTTTTTTACACTTTTCTAATCCTCATTAATTTTGGTATATTATTTTCAGAAGTATGGAAAATTTACCGAGGATTGCATACCAGATGGAGTATTTCCAATTGGAGATGATGTTTTTGTCTTTGCAAGCATCTATTATGATTCCGTATCAGTACACATAAGGCGTTTCAAGAAGTATGGAAAAACCTACTACCCAACTCCTGAGGGAATAACATTAGACCCACAGTGGATCGAATATATCATGCGTAAAAGAAAGTACCGGAATCACTGGAGGAATTACCAAGTGGACTTTTCCCTCCTGAACGGCACATTCAAATAACAAGTGAGAACTTCACTAATTTTACTTTTAAGCGCATTAAATACGGTCCGAATAAAGAGCCTACTTTTAAAGAAATCAGCATATCTCGAGAGCAGTGGGCTGAAATGATTGAAAAATATGGTGCTATTGAAATGCCGTTATAGACAATGTATTTCTGTGTATGGACTTTTTAACTGCATATAAAACCTTCTGTGAAGGTCCCATAGAAAACGCATTACCTTTTTCTTTGGACGTTAGTCTGGGTCAACGATACTTGACGCAAATTTTGAAAAAAATCTATTTGTAGCCTCCTGAACGAAAAAGGACTGAATCAACCTCAGAAACTCGCTGAGGAGTTATGGGGGAACCGAGAAGAAACATTTAATTCACATGTTTGTCACTGGAAGCTAATGAGATAGCTGATTATTTTTATAATAATCTTTTTGAAAATGTACACTTTTTACTGTTAAAACCTGTAAATTATGTAACTGAAAATTTTTGGAAAATCTTCGCTTAGATATTATTTTAAGAGAAGTAAGAGATATGTTATGTCCATCTGATTGTTTTGAATATTATGAGGATTTTGTTTAAAAAATATTGCATACTGACTTTATAAGTTTTACACAGTATTTTGTTCCTATAAATCTGAATAAAATGTTTTTTTTTATGCTTGATTTGAGTTAATATCATTTTGTTGTTTGTTAGTTTAATATTTGTGTTGAAATAAGTTTCACATTTAAAAAACAAATAAGAGTATTTTGTATAAAAGTAAGGAAAATTTATGCTCATGCTTTTAAACATAATCCCTTTGCCTTTCCCAAAAAGTATAAATTGCATAACTATTCATTGTAATAGTCACTCAATCAAGTTCTGTTCGTCGTAACAATGTATCAAGATTTAGCAGCGTTTTACGAAAATC
>BMAO01010493.1:0-27014 GCA_019973975.1 Trichonephila clavata | reverse complement strand
TCCTTATCCGGATTTATTCAACGTCGAGTGATACTCTTAGACTTCTTCAATTGATAAACTCCGATTTGCTCTTAATAATTTCACACGATCCTTCACTCTCCAACTAACTGCAAAAACTCACTAATACAGAATTTATATAATATACTTAATTTGCATAATCACGCTTTCTTCACTCGGTGAAAGTTGGTTGATAATATTATTGCCTCAGAAAAATCCCCAAGGGGTTAGTTATAGACTCGTATAGATCCGTCACAAGATTGTACGAAGAATGTTTATACATATCTATTAGGATTTAAAAGTTCTCGGACTGAACCTACAATGTGAAAAACTTTCGCAATTGAGTGATTCTATGTATAATTTCTCTGTGTTTTTGCATTCTTCTCTTTTTCTAAGAAAAGATTGTTTCAAACACGTGGTCGGTATCTCGCCAGAGTCGTATTTTGTAGGCGTTTGTTGTGTGGATAATGGGTATTAATTTCAGTGCGCATTTCGGAAAAAGTGCTACATAGACTTTCCAAATTTTGAAGCAGGTATAAATGAAAACAAGCTTTTCAGTGGCATCTACATTTCAAACAAATCGGAAAGAGTGTCGATGATAAAAAAAACACTCTGGATCTGAACATCGGCAGATTCCCCGCTCCGCTGAGAACATCGAGAAGTTTCTGCGGTGGTACGTAAGAACAGGCTTCAAACAACAGCAGAATCATTTTGGGACATTCTCATTTTCATCTCAATGGATACTTACTAAGATTCTTAAAATATGTAATGCTTCCCGGATCCTGCTTCCCTCGAATCACCCTTGTCTGCTCGCGGACCCGACTAGATGTGTGGGAAGAACTGAAAATCGGTCGACATGATTCACTCTAATTATTTTATTGACACAAATATCAAAAGCACAATAATAATCCAATTGAGAATTTGTTCAATATGTAGAGCGTGAAGGTGAGATCCGTTAGCCTGGGGAATATATTATGGGCCCTCAACTGATTCCCCGATGACCTATACAAGCTCAATTTCAACTCCACCGTGCTCTAATAAGATACACTTTAACTTCTATTTAAATAAGGATCGCTACCTGTACTCTTGTGAAGTCCAAGTGTTGAGGCCTTGAACGGTAATCTTTAACTGGATTCGATCCTCTTGCTTGTGGAATTCTTCAATGGATACTTTTATAAACTCAGATTTGCACTTAATAATTGTCGATCCTCCACTCACCAAATTACTCTCAAAACTCACGAATACAGAATTTATATAATATACTTTATTTGTATAATATGTTTTCTTCCTTCGGTGAAAGTTGATTGGACAAAATATTTCCCCAGAAGAGTCCCAAGGGGTTAGACATAGCCGCGTATAGATCCGTCACACACACATACATATAGGGTAAGTCAATATATCGCTCCTCACATAGAAGACCAGTCTGCAGATGAGTTTAAAAGTGCATCTCAGACTGAATTAAAGGAAATGGCTAAAAATGGATTCCAGAAATGTTTCCATGACTTTTACAAGCCAAGGCAAAAGTTGCTCATACTCAAAGTCTTATTTCGAAGAAGGATATAGTTCAGCTATTTAATTGGTAATATTTTTTAACTTATAGACTCAGTCCGGGAACTTTTCAATCTTACAACGTATTATTAATATAAAACAGCTATTTATTATAAAAGTATTTGTTTGAAAAACTAATTATGCTTTAATGAAAAATATTATTTTCCTTTTACTATTTGAAACTTTAGATATCTGCGTGATTAGTTTCCATCACAAAAAAAGAGACAAGACACGAGTGAAATACCATTCCGATCTTTTTAAACTATGAATCCAATTAAAAATATAACTAGTAAGAAAAGCTTGCCTCTTATTTATAAAAAATATTTCGAAACTTTTAAGCATTAGCTTAAATTATTATTTATGAATACAAAAATTGGTCAAAGATAGTTTCTATTTAAAAAGCTGCAGATAATTCCAAATTTTTGTTCCCGATGTAGCTCAAAATTATCAAATTTGTTTTAATTGTATTAAATATATCTTACTTAATCTCTAAAAATATGAACAGTTTGAAAAGTTCAAAAATTATTTCAACAAGAATTAAGCAAAATTGTAAAATTTCAATTAAAAGAAACTTAGCTGAGGTAAAATAAACACTAGAATATATGTATTCATACTAACTTCCTTTAGCTTTAAATCGTGTTTCGATGACTCAAATATAATATCCGAGTACCATGTTAAGATCAGATGCAAGAACAGTAAGTGGAAAGGAAACCTCTCTAAATATATATGCATTAAAAAATATTACATTTTCAACACGCATTTTTTACTGAAATTCCAGCATGTAATTCCAAAAATCTTAATTAGGAAATCACAAAATTAAAGTATATAAAATGAGAATCATTTCACTCTAAATTGAGATTGCTGTGTCACGCCAAAAAATTTTCACTCTAATGTACACATTACACGTTTTTAATGCTTGTTACATATTTCCTATTATACAATTATATAAGTTATTTTTTTATAACAGCCTTTTTTCTTATAAATTTCTATACATATATTTATTTTACTTCGTACAGTATGAAATGCAAAATCATTAACAGAATTTTTTTAACCAGTATTTAACCATAAAACTTTTATTTTAAAATTACAAAATATCAAAAAGAAATATTTTTT
Organism: Trichonephila clavata; assembly: GCA_019973975.1. Taxonomy (NCBI): domain Eukaryota; kingdom Metazoa; phylum Arthropoda; class Arachnida; order Araneae; family Nephilidae; genus Trichonephila; species Trichonephila clavata. Next base: position 24,356 of record BMAO01010493.1, on the reverse strand, counting down.
TTAAAAATTTTATTCTGAAACCATGTGTTGAAAATTTTGCTGTCAATCCATTTGACTAACACAGTGATGAAATGCAAATTTATTTTTAAGATACATTCAATCTTCTTGACTTAGTTAATTTCCTGATTCTGAAATATTCCTGAATACATTAATCTTACAACATTGTCTCTAAATTAATCACAAACCCATAGTGTGATAATTAATTTGAGTTCATCATAAAACAGTACAATCCACTGTTTTAAGGAAATTTCAATTTGAATATACATCATTTTATAATTATTTGTTCAAGTAATGCAACTGTCACCAGTTTAAACTATCACCTCTATTTTTATTCAGTAAGAAGTCGCGATATTTTATAAATTTTTCCAGTTGAATTTCTAGTTTAAGTAGCAACTGCTTAAATTTTTACTTCTGCATCTTAATGAAGCTGCATCGTATATTTTTCACAACATAGAGAAGAACATGTAGCACAGTTTTAACAACAAACCTCAGGTTTGATAAAGACATGTGTGTGTGATTTGTTCAATGAAATTACATTGTTGTGTCAAAATCATGCTCTGGTGGAATGTCATTTGCACATAAAGGAAAAGAAACTGGGCTTAAGGGAGCATAACAACGCCGGAAGTGACGCAGAAAGACACGTCGTTTCCGGTCTATAGAGTCAGGAATGAATAAGACGAGAATTGAAAGGAAAAGCAATTTCACACAGATTAACGACCCTTACCAAGAGACCGAAAAACCTAACAAACCCAATCAAAAGTAAAGAACACGGAAGGGATTGAGGATATAAACCTTAAATAATATAAGGAAGTCTAGGTTTTCCTACAAGAGGGGCGAAGGTATAATATATAGTTGCTATCATTTAAAATTATTTCGACATTTTATTACTAGGATAAAAGTAATTGGAGATGCATTATAAATTATTAAATAAATGTGAATTTCGTTCTGTATTGTTTTTACGCTTACACATTTAAATTTTAATTCTCCACTATCACTTGAGCAGTGCTTGTCAAACTTTCAATATTTTCGACTCAATGCTGAGCATTAATTTTCATTGTGTCCCCAACCACTCCACACAATAAAAATCTATTGAATTCTATGGTAGTGTACATTGATACTAAAACTATAATACGGTTTATACCCCTTAAGTACAACCGAAGCATATAGATGTCTTACTCAGCCAAGGCGTTAAATGCTCCGGACGTATATATATACGCATATCCGAAGTACGATCTTTTATGTGCACTGCTATCCATAAAATTATTCCGGACGCTTTGGAATACAACAAAATGGCCTTGATAGGGTTTGCGAAGGATTTACTTGTTTCACAGAAAATTTGCTTATTTTCTCCCCCCCCCCCCCTTCTCCATATACCAAATACGTGGAAAACAGAAGCAATGGGAAGATAATCGCTTAATTTGTAGTTGTCGTTGTCATATGTTTCATACTGCAATACGTACGAAAAGAGATAGTGATCAGAAACATGCAATACAAACACAGAGGAATGTAGACTTTTTATTACAAACGATGATCCAGAACAGAAGGGGTGCGCTGCATTCCATTCCAGACGGGAATCCATTTCAGTCGAAAGTCCGACTTCTATTCCCTAAATTACATCCATGTCTTATTCGGGACTCGATTCCGAGCTGACTCGATTACAAGCCGAGTGTCGTGACCACCATACTAGTTGAGGTGGCACTTAACTCTTAATTGGAAGTTAAGGAATTAATTATGAATCATAGAATTTATTCAAGATAAGTTTTATTTTTTTGCATATAATTTTATGTATGATAAACCCATGGAGTCTATGTTAATTGTTAAACTTGTTCTTAACTTAGTGTTTGTTAAATTAAATATAAAATGCATTGCTTTAGTAATGGTATATTTTTAAGTGTATTATATCAGTGTAAATAAGTATTTTTTTTTTTGTAGGTAATTTTTTTGTACTTTCAGTAAATTAATTAATTTTTGAAATAATATTTTGTTTACGATTTTCAATAGCTGGCACCCCACATAGAATTATCACGACCTCTTTTTAGGGGAGGGGGTTTAGAAACGACTAAGATTGAGATAAGCTCTCTCTGATTTAGAATTTAACAAATTCTAATGTAAATTGAAGGAATTTGCTTAAACTTAGTTGTTTTCTTATCATATGATCAGTATAAAATTCTGTAAACAGATTTACGAGTTTTTAACTTCGAAATTAAAATTCTGAAATATTATACATTTTCTTGCCTTCATTTAATGCATGTTTCTAAGTTTTAATTAAATCATTAGTTTTTCTGAAAATGCAATTTCATGCAGCATGATCGCATACATCATTTCGTAAAATTTAATTATTCTAGAAAATGAACTTTCCATAACGTTTTCCTCACATACAAATTTATTACATATATCAGAGTAGTAGCAAAGGCGTAAAATTAATATTCCAAAAGACACTTATCTGAATTTTGCAATTAAAGTTGTTAAGTCTTTGGATAGTGTGTTTTCTCTATAGTATTGTTAAGAAAGGTAGAGCAGAAATACATACAAATAACTTAAAAAGTTCATAAAATGTATTATGATAATGCATAAAAGAAATATTTTATAATTAATATAAAGAAAATAATATATATCTCTTATAATATGTATAATTGATTTATATTATATTATAATCATAAAGATATTTAATGTGTTTTTAAAACATTTATTTAATTGTAAAAACAATTAAATGAATTTAAAAAGTTTAAAACAAAAAAAAAAATGATCACGCGACTCTAATCCAGGGCTGTTGCATGGTAAACAACTACTTTACCGACCACGCTGCTGCGCCGATGGAAGTAATTCAAACTTAATAGTATAGAAACTAAACATGAATTTTGAAGGCTATATTTTCTCCGAATTGACTGCCTATTCAGCGGAATTACATTGAGGGTTGAATACCTTAAGGGAGTACTATTATTCCACAAATTCTCGTCCCGAAATATATTACCTAAGTCATGCCCTCCCCTTGTGAGTTGGAAATATGGAAATGAGACAGGCGATTAGAAATACTGATGCTCTTGTAAATATTAGAAATACTGATGCTTTGTTGGTGAAGCTGTTTTTCATGAACAAGGAATCAGCGACTGTTGTACTACGTAAATTCCGATTTCAGAAAAATGTGAAAATTGAAAAAGGGCCTTCACCAGTGCTATACCTCATAAAGCGTGTTCAGCGATTTGTGGAAACTGGATCGCTCGAGGATCATATAAGATCCAGATGACCAAGTCTAAGAATCATTAGCAAACTTTGCAAGTGTACATGGCCTGCTCGGTCTTCAGATCTGACTACAGTACACTTTTGGCTGAGGGGATATTAAAATTCCTGGGCGTATTAATCCTATTTATCCAATCTGTCGAATTGAAAGGTGTAATCCGCCGAGAACTGTCATGTATACAGGCGGACATTTTCTGCATACTGCCACTTTTGATTTGTGACAAGCTTGGAATGTGCCATCTCTTGTAGTGGTGGATATGTGTACATGCTGCTGTAAAAAGTGATTTGGTAACATTACTTCTGTTATTTGGGAGTCTTTTCTTTCACTTAAGTATGAAACGCCACCTATCGGTTGTTTTCTGAATTATTTTTACTCTTTTATTGATTTCCTTCTTCAAGTGAACAATAGATAAGCCACACTTTTTGTAATCCGTCCATATCTTTCGTTTATCACGTGAACTTGATGCACATGTATTCAGAAAGGATGGGTGGTTATTGTGAAGATGAGATGAGTAGGATTGTGCATTTTGCGTCCGATGAACATGGCGATTTATGACTCATTTGTGCGACTTATGGCATAAGGAGCCAAATAGAGCATGGACTGGACTGGATCTGCCCTTGAAGAATCAATGGAGTTGGGGACAATGTCTGAGGGAACCGATAACAGATTAAACAGAATTTTAAAGGTAACAGATTTTTTCCGTCAAAAATATTAAAAATGTACAGACTGTATTATTTTAATTATTGATTTTAATACATAAATGTACTCTTTTAACACGGGGGGGGATATTTGTAACTTCTGCATAATATTTATACAGTATAATATATGCACTTTTAAAAAAACCTTTAAAATAACTTTATATATATGTACAAGTGCTGTTTTATTGCATAGTTTCAAATTTAAATGATTATAAAATATTTATTTCTATTCGTGTGTTTTGGGAGTTTTTTCGAACCCTCTTAATATTTCGAACTCTTCGTAGTTCGAAGTTTTTCTTGGTCCCTACAGCTTCGAATTATCCGGAGTTTGACTTAGTATATATATATATATATAATATATATATATATATATATAATATATATATATATATATATATACTAAATATAGTATATATACCTAAGATACCTAAATAACTATCGTCATAATAGAAAAGATTTAGCCACAGAAATACTAAAAGCAAACTCCCAGCCTTAGGAACTAGGAATGCAGGTTTAAACAAAGTTTTCTGGCCAGCCAACCTTCACCTGAATTTGCCAGTATTCTGGGCCATAGGGAAAGCAATAAATTTCTAGAGAAGTTTAACTATATTATAGATAAAACCATAATCTATTAATGTAATACTATAATGTTATAGCCTTTAATAATTACTAAAATATTTAAAATCAAAGCCAAACTAATAGACTTACCATGTGAATACATATTCGCTCTTATGGACAATAACAGTAACGCATATAATTATTATATTATAAAGTAGCAATATTACTATATATATATATATATACTTTTAAAATTTCTATATTTTATTTTAAAATTTATAGAAAATAAAAAATACCATCCAGACATAAACGATTAATTTTTAATAAAATATATTATTACAAAATTACTTAGCTAGAGGCGCCATCTATCTATAAACTGTATAACTGAAAAAACTTTTTTTATTTAACTGTTATATAACTTTTTATAAATTTAAGAGGGTAACTGTGTTCTATACAATGTTTAATAAAGTTATTAATATTTAAATATATATTAGATTTATCACTAACTAATACCTTGTTACGATAAATATAATTCAAAATAATATTTCGATATATTGAGATGGATAAGTTTGAATTCCAGGAAGGAACTTTAAGAATGTTAAAATTAAAATCATCTCTTTTATCATAAATATTGCTATGTAATTTATAGTCCTTAATATATAATGATACATCCAAGTAATTAGTTTTAACAGGATTATTATTAATTTTAATAGCTTTAAATATCCGGATAAAAATTGATATTGGGATTATAATTATTATTTTTACCAAAAATAATTAGGTCATCTATGTATCTAAAAATGTAATAATCATTATTAATAATATAATTATTTTCGTAAAAGTGTAAATATAAATTAGCCAAACTATTGCTAGCAGGGCCACCTTGAGGCAAACCTTAGGTTTGTTTGTACACAGAACCATTAAAATTAATGTAGTTTTCTTTTAAGACAAAATTTATTAGAGTTCTAAATTTTTGTAAATTAATATTAAGGTTATAATTTCTGTGATTATCTAAAATTACGCTAATTACATCATTTATATCAATAGAGTTAAAAAGTTCTTCAAAGTCATAACTATGAACTGAATAAGTATTTTTATCTTTAAAAAAATCTATAATTCTTTACTATTTTTAATTATAGCTTTATTACATTGCTTATTGATGAATTCTTGCAGAATATTGTGCAGCATTTTACCTGCTGCAGTGATATAAGTTTTAAAACCATTTGTTACTGTTCTAAATTTAACAGGATTTTTATGAAATTTAGGTGTTAAAAATATATATGGAAACTTAATCTTATGAATGGAAACATTCAATTTCCTGTATATAGCAGTGATTCGATTAGTAATTTCTTTATCTGGACAATTCCAATCTATTGAAAGATTTATTGTTTAAAAAATGTTCATTAATCATAGTATATAAAAATACTTACAGATAATAGCATAATTACCAGGCACTTTATCTATGTAAACAATGATAAAATTCTTTTGTAAATCATAAATTTTCTGTTTACATCTTTATAAGTGAGTTTAGAAGAATAGTTAAATTTCATCAGGTCTTTTAAATATTGTACTTAAATTCATCAAATGCCCCTCTAAAGGCAAACCATATTTAACTGCAGATTTAGTAATGAAATTATTTATATCATTATTAATTTGATTTTTAACAGTATTATTGTTGTTAGAAATTGTTAATCTAAAACTAGTACCTTTACTCATGATATCTTTTAAAATTCCATCCCTGACTATATTTAAATTGCCTGTTACTACATGTTTGTGATAGCTATCAATAAATTCATGATAGTTCTTACATTTACAGTCATCTATGTCAAGAGAAGGTGAGCTATTATTGTAATTAAAGATGAATCTGCCCATCGTTTTATTATATTTAAAAGCTTTTTTAACTATTACATTCCTAACAGGAAAAAGTGACAAATGTCTATTAAAAACACTAGAAAAATTAACTTTATCAAATGTATTATTCATGAATAATAAAGTGCAGTATTCTGTAGTAGGTTTTATTAAATTTATTGACATTTATATTGAATTTATTAAGTAAAAAATTATTAATGTCTTTTATTATGTGAACTGCATGACACACCTTAAAGCACTCATTATTTAAAATTTCATCCGACAGTACAATTTCCTTTTTATTAAGACCAAACATGAAATATTTGGTCTGCTTGATATTAAAAGTTTATTTCAAAATCATTTATAATAGCTTTCATATATTAATTAAAGAATTCTTATCTCTGTTTTTCCTTTTAGTTCTATTGCTCCTTGAGTTTCTTTTAGAATTCTTAACTGAATTGGAAGCAGTATTAAAAAAATTCTTTGTTATTGTTCTGTGACATAATTTGGAGTGTGTTTTTAGCAAGGTAGAAAACATTAAGACCATATGGATATATTGTATTAAAACTTCTGATAAAATGATTTCCCACCATAATCTGTGCTTAGTATTTGGTACGATTTTAATAATCGACAATTCAACATTATTAAATCCATGCATTTGAAAGTGTCTGAGCTCATTTTATTAGAATTGTTGGTATAACTGAAGTTTTAACATATTAAATCATGTATTATAATATGTATATTAATATATATATTAATATATATTTAATATATATATATATATATATATATATATATATATATTTACTAGCTGTTACCCGCCCGCTTCGCTGGGTATTTCATGATGTTTTATAAATTTTTACTGCATATATATATATGCATAAATTATTGATATCTAAGTCCTAGCATTAAGAATTCGATTGAATTGAAAAATATACTTATACCTGTAACTGTCACCTGTTGATAAAAAAAAAAAGGGCAGAACTCATCTAATTTGTATTTTCTAAAAATCTCTAAAATTGAAGCATAGAATGATGTTTGCTCTTTCGTAACTCAAAAACCAAATGGATTCCCACAAAACCAATTTTCGGTGGATCTCTACTCCGTAAATTGAACATGCAAGCCAAATTTCAAGTCTAAATCTAACAGAAAAAAGCAAAAGTTTTACTATCAATATCCCCGTAATCCCGTTGAGAGCCGTTTTCCAAAATTACCGCTCTTAGCGGATTTCAATTCAACAAAAGAAAAACGCAAACCAAATTTCATTATTATATTCCTTGTAGCTCGAAAAAAGTAATTTTTTTGTCAATACGTCCCAGTAATCCCCTGCAACCCCCCAGAACTTGATTTGATTAAAATTTATTCTTAGTGGATCCCTATTCAACAAAAGAAACATGCTTAACAAATTTCAAGTATATGGGTCTAACAATTAAAAACAGGAATTTTTTTCTGTAACTCCTCTTGACCCGCGCAAACATCTTTGGGGGTCAATTTTCCATTTTACTCTTTGTTAGAGGAACTCCATTTCATGAAAGGAACATACCTACCAATTTTCAAGCAGGATGATCAAGTAGTTTAAAAATGGAAATATTTATCGATTACGCCTCTTAATCTCCCGAAATTAAACTTAGCAGTTGATATTCGCGAAACCCATTTTGTAGCGGTTCTCTACTTTACGAAAGGAATATGCTTATCAAATTTCAAGACTGTACGTCGAACAGTTTAAAAATGGGGATAATTGTCTATAACGCCCCTTGAGCCCCCGCAACGCCACTTCTGGGTCTGTTTTCACAAAACCCATTTTGTAGGGGAATTACACTCTATGAAAGGAATCTGCTTAGCAAAAATTGAAGACTGTGCGTCCAATTATTAAAAAATGCAAAAAAAATTATCAATAACGCCCCTTGAACCCTCGCAACACCACCTAGGGGTCTATTTTCACAAAACAAATTTTGCAGTGTATTTCTATCCTATGAGAGGAATCTTCTAACCAAATTTCAAGACTATGAGTCTAATAGTTTAAAAGAAGAAATAATTATTTATATCTGCCCTTAACCCCCGCAACACCCCTTGGGGGTCAATTTTCTCCAAACTCGTTTTGTAGCGGATATTTACTCCATGAAAGAAACATTCCTACCAATTTTCAAGCAGGTAGGTCAAATAGTTTAAAAACGAAAATATTTATCTCTTACGCCATTTATTCCCCTGCAACGCCACTTAGAGATCTGTTTTCCCAAAACCTTCTTATAGCTGATCTCTACTCTATACAGACTGTGCGTCTAATAGTTTAAAAATGGAAATAATTATCTATAACGCCCCTTAAGTCCCCTCAACGCCACTTGGGGGCAATTTTCACGAAACCCATTTTTAGCGTATATCTACCCTATGAGAAGAATCTGCTTACTAAGTTTCAAGACTGTACGTCTAATAACTTAAAAATAAAAATTTATAACGCCCCTTAAACCCCCCGCCCCCGCAACACCCCTTGGGGTCTTGTGAGGATTTTTTGAAATGTTCGACACACGGGAAAAATTATTAATTATTAAGTATTTTGAGTGTTTTATTAAAGTTTGTTCAAAAAAGTTTTTGGCTTTTTATTTTTTAAATCACTGATATTAAAAGTTTTAAAAATAATTTTTATTTAAACGCAACGATATTGATTCATTTCACAGTATGAAATTCAAAAAGAAAATAATACTATGTGATAAAAATATATTTAAAAATATTTCCTTATAATTTTTATGATATTTTTTTTCTTATATTCTACTGTTCTTCAATAAATCAATCTTTAAGAATAAAAAAAAACCATCGGTTGTGATGGGTTATATGAGGGAATTCCCCTTTTTCTACGCAGCGAGACTCAAAACTACCTCAACTTTTCCCATCTTCCAAACACAAAGCTAACGCAACGTGAATGACCTTGACGAAATTCAGAAATAACGTCGAGAGAACCGAATGAGCATCCCTTACGGGAATCTGGCAACGTTTTTTCAGGATTCTTCACATTTCCGGCTATAAAAAAATTATGGCGTGATAAATTGAAATGAAAACCATCCTATCTCTCAAGTTGGATCGAACTGCACATGGTGTGCAAATTTTATTATAATCGGTTAAGTGGTTCAGGAGTCCATTGAGGACAAACATTGTGACGCGAGATTTATATATATAAAGATATATATATATATATATATATATGTATATATATATAAAGTATATATATATATATAAAGTATATATATATATATATATATATATATATAATCAAAATTTCTCTAAAGGAGAGAGATGAATTAACATGATTAATACTTAACAGAATTGCAATTGCAAGATAACCATAGAACAGAATTTAAAAGAAGATATGAAAAGTTGAATTAAATATAAAAATATAAAAGAATGGATACTACAGTATTATCAACCTTGCTAACTTAGGACACCTTATATACAAAAAAAATTCTCTTAAAAAAATTTCTCTATATAAAAGTGGGGTTGAACATGTTTTTGGCCTGCCAACCTTCCTTCTTTTCTGTTAATAATACCGAGCAAAAACATATTGGAAATAATGGATAGGAAATCTAATTCCATTATGAGAAAAATCTAACTTACCTAAAAATTGCATACAGAAATGCAGAGCCCACGCTAAATCTGAGTAGAATAAACAAGTTTTTGCCAGATTCTGGACCCAGATACAAATTCAAAATAAAGCAGTGGCTGAAAAATAGCACTTAGCAAAAGTATGAAAATAATAGAAATAATAAAATAAGAATTGTAAACATAGTACCATTATTTCAGAGACTCTAAGATAATATGATTTAAAAGTTATAATAAATTTTTTAAAAAAGTAATTTTATCTAAAACTCGAAATCGGGGGTATTTAAGACTATCCAGTAAAAATAATAAATCTATAATATTAGCCTGTTAAAACTATGGAAATTTAATCCTTACTATTTAGAATTTCTTTATTCAAATATCTATTAATAAAATTACTTGGGTATTTTTGAATTAAACAGTATTTAGTAAAATGTTTATATTTTTTTTTCTGATTTATTTAAAACTAGAAATTTATTGCGTAGTGTGTAATTAATAACAATATTACTGAATATAGAAACAAACATTACTCTCCCAATGTGGTACTTTTATAATATTGAAATTAAAGTCTTCTCGTATATCATAAATATTAGTAACTATTTTATTATCTTTTAATTTAATTTCTATATCAAGAAAATTTGCTTCATAATTGTTACTATTTGCCTGTATTAAATTAAGATATTGTGGATAAAAATTAATATTAGGTTTAAAGTTGTCTTGCTTGCCAAAAATGATTTATCATCTATATAATGAAAAAAGTAATATTCTAAGTTGTCTGTGAAACTATTTTCAAAATAATGTAAATATAAATTGCCAAGACAGTTGCTAACTGGGCCACCTTGTGGTAGACCCTTAATCTGTTGATAATAATTACCATTATGATAAACATAATTCTTTTTTAGAACTAACCTAAGGAGAGAACCAAATCTATCATATTAGACATTTTTAAACGAATTATCTTTATGTATTTTTACAATTGTTTTTACCATATCATCAATATTAATAGAGTTAAAAAGATTTTCAAAATCGAAACTAAATACTGAAAATATCTTTTTATATTTAATTTGTGCAATAATTTCTGTACAATTTTTAAGAATGGCTGAAGTTTTTAGATTATTTATTGTATCTTGTAACATTTCATGTAGAATTTTGCATGATTTGCTGATATATGTATTAAAACCATTAGTAACTGTTCCAAACTTTACTGGATCTTTATGAAATTTAAGAGTAAGAAATACATTTGGAAATTAAAAATTATTACCAATTTGTATTTTTAATTGTTTATGAAAAGCCTAAATTCGATTAATTATTTCTCTATCAGAAATTGATGACATAATAAAATGTGTATTATTTTCAAAATGTTTGCTTAGCATTAAACTGTAATAGTATTTACAAATGAAGGCAAAATTTCCTGGCACTTTATTAATATAAACTATAAAAAATTTATTTTGTAATTTGTTTACATATATAATATATATATATAATATCGTATAGTCCTCGCTTATCTGAAGAATATCGTACAGTCCTCGCTTATAAATTCTGTATGTATTTAAATTTGTTTTATTGCATGCAGTACTTTTAACTTCCTATCAATACTAGCTCATTACATTTTACACTGAAATAAAAGTTTTTTTAAAAAAATTATATACATATTTATACATTTGTTAAGTCTTTCTATAAAAATTCAATAAATGTGTTTTTAAGTGTATCTTTCTTATATATTAAGTTTTTCCAATCTTAATAATATATACTGAGCGAATTTTTATTTTACAATACATATTTGTGAATCGTGTATAGTTGCTTACTGATGAAAACGTAGGTAATACTTCAGCGCGTTCACACTCAAATAATCGATATTATTTTGATAATGTTAATCGAATGGACGAAATGCTAAAAATAGAAGACTGTACCATAAGGAAAGAAGGAAAGGACACATGAAGTAAAGTACTCTCTGAAGAATCCAAATGCTTCTTATAAAATACCTTTTTTTTGCTCAAATGCTTTAGATATCCCTTGAGAGGCTCAGGAGACGAAATAAAGTCTCATTTCAGCGCAGAATGAGATGCAGAAAGACAATAAAGGAAAAATGCGCTTCCAATCGGAATTAAATCTTTTTCCGGTACCTTTGGAAACAAAAGTTTTCAAAGGAAGAATTGAAATTGTAAATATGAGTGTGAACTGCTTTCAATGGAATAACCGTCTTTGAAAGGAAATATATTTTGTATTCTGAGCGTCGAGATATATTTCAAATATATTTTCTCAATATATATTTTAACTCTATATTTTTTTTCTTTCTATATATTATTAAATATAGAATATTCTAATATTGGTGCATTGTTTGAGAAGGAAAAATATAGGGAAATTCTTAAATATAAATATATATATGTAACAAATACATTTATTTACGAGATGGCGCTGCTTTCTTCATAGATGATGACCAGTTGAATCTAAAATATGACGCAAGATGCCTCTTCTGTGTGAATCGACCAAAAACGTATTGGGTGTTTCGAAGAATAATTTCGTTTTTTCCCAACAAAGAATTAAATTGTATTTTTAACACCCAACTTCAAACTAAACTGCATAATAATTATGTGTTTTGAGAGCTGATGTAGCAAGGATTGCTCGTGAAAAAGTTCAATTGATTCTAATTCGGTAGTTTTTGGTTGGTACTCTTCCAAATATTTAGAGTGAAAAGCAGCATGTTCGGCATATTTTACTTTTTATCATTTAAAAGGTAAAAATTACTGTCCAAGCAAGAAAAAATAAGCTGATGTATATGAAGAAGACGCATTGCAGTACCTCGGTGCCTAAACTAAATTACACAATTTCGAACCGATAATTCTGACGTTGAAGATGCACCAAATTACGTAAGGACATTTGAAGCTGTAAACGACACAATAAAGGCATTAATTGATTCAAACTGGTGAATAAGAACTCTTGAAATATATGAAAGGTTAAATTTATAAATTCCGCTTTTCATGACCATTTAAAAGAACTATGCTTACTCACAAAGCTCGACATATGGGTTCCTTAAGTGCTCATGGAAATAAATTTCTGTCAACACGTTGATGTCTGTAATTTGCTTCTTTAAGGTCAAGAAAATTATCCTTTTTTGAAACGCATCGTCACTAGAGAAGAGAAATGGTTTGTTTACAGCAATATCCAATACAAAAGGTCATGAAGATAAAATGACAAGCTTTAGCTCACAAAGCATTTCGAAAGCCAATATTCATTAAAAAAGGGTGATGTTGTTTACACTCGCTTCCAAAAGTTAAGCGCGGGGAGTAAAATGCTAATTTCTGGAAGCCAATCAGAATTGAAGAGGATGCAATTCGCTGCAGAGGTAGATGGAAGTATGCAAATATGTTAGGTAACAGTCAATCGTGCTTTCATGTCAAGAAATATGCAAAAAGGGCCGTCTTATAAGAAGCCAGTTTTATAAAGGGTTACAGAAGTTGATTGTAAGTGCTGATAGAAGGTGTTTAAAACTTACGTACACTTTGTTTTCAAGACATACGTGTTTCTATGACTTCCAGAAAACGAATGGAAGATTCTAAGCACTGGCGTGCTGTGGGGTCCATTGAAGCAGGACAGCCGATCACAGATATTGCTCTTTTCTTGGGCGTTCATCATTCTGTAAATTCATGTTAATGGAAACAATTCCAAACCATACAGACAGTTGTCCGCAGGACTGTAGGCGATCACCCAAGGGTTACGACCCCCGCGAAAGATTGGTATATTGCTATTGTAGCCAAGCGGAATCGCAGAGCTACCTCCACACGTGTGACATCTATGGTTACAGCGTCCATTGATAAGGCTATATCTGCAGCTACTGTACGCCGAAGATTACATATGAATTGACTGTATACCCGGGTACCTCGAGTTTGTGTTCCTCTATCCTTCCAATCAAGAGGGGTACGATTAAAGTGGTGCCGGGAATATGGCAATTGGACTGTGTCTGACTGGGACAATGTCATGTTTACTGATGAGTCAAGATTTTCCGTATACGGATATGGCGTAAACAAGGAACACGCAATCAGCCCCAAAACATCACCGAACATCCCACATTCCGAGGTGCAAGCATTATGGTGTGGGCAGGGTTTTCATTAGAATACCGCACCCCGACCTGCACATCTTAAAAAGTGGTTCTGTGACGGCTTTCCGGTATCGAGATGAAGTTCTAGAACCCATTGTGAGATTGTACGCTGCCACAGTTGGCCCTACTTTTGTTTTAATGGACGATAACGCACGTCCTCACAGAGCTGACATTGTCGATGACTACCTGGAGAGTGAAGGGATTGCGCGTATGGCGTGGCCAGCATATTCGCCCGACCTTAATCCCATTGAAAAGCTTTGGGATGCTCTCGGCCGTGCTGCATCTTCACGTTTCTCACCTTCAGCCACTCTTATTGAGCTGGAAACTGCTCCATCAGAATAATGGCAATTGCTTAATTCTGCGGTGGTTGACCACCTAATGGAAGACATGGTCAGAAGGTGTAAACTTTGCTTACAGACGAGGGGGGGGGGAATCACATAACCTATCAATGGCCTTTTTTCATTTTATGCTGTTTATTTTCACTTTATACATAATTTTGTTGTAGTCTCCAGTATGACATTATCTGATAACTTACAAAAATTTAATATTGTTTTCATTTCTGTATATAATTATTGATTTTGTTTCATGTATAAATATATATGATACATTACAGCCAAATTTTGTGTCAATCAAAGCAGTATTTGTTGATTGTTTTGCATTTTACATCTTCGTGGTTAACTTTTGGAAGTTAGTGTATTAGGCGATATTTCAGAGGAATCAATATTTCTCTTAGATTTTTACTGGACCACAAAACGATTGCGGCCATCAGTTGGACAAATTGAATGATTCACTTTAACAGAAAATATCAGAATTGATCTGGTTAAAAGGGTTAGTGTGTTCCACCATGGTAATGCGAGACTTCATACAAGTTTTGCAACTCGCAAAATGCTTTTACAGCTTGCACGGGACATACTGACACATCTACCATATTTTCAAGATCTGGAACCTGCTAATTATTATTTGTTCCGTCTCTAAAACATTTTTAGACTGTTAAACCCTTACTTCAAATGAGGAGGTCAAAAATCATCTGGATCAGTTCTTTGCCAGTTCTGAACAAAAATTTTCTGAACGTGGTATCATACTTTTGCCAGAAAGATAGCAAAAGGTATTGAGCCAGAAGGAACAATACATAGTCCAATAAAATATTTATTCTCATTATATGAATATTATCTTTCATTTTTTCACAAAAAAACAAAAAAAAAAACGAGATTCCTTTCCGAACAACCCAATAAATATATGTAAATATCTTATAAGTATATTCATTAAAATTAATTTATTACTGTTCAAAATTCCATGTTAATTGTCATTTTGACATATTGCACTTTGAATTAGGACGGCCAGCATTGGTAAACCTTACATTACAAGTAGCGATGTACCATTAAAGTTGATTGTTAAAGTTCAAAGATCATAATGCATCTTAAAATGTTAATTTTAATGTAAAACATTAAGCGTGTATTTTATTTACATCAATGTATAAAGTTTTTTTAATATTTAGTCAAGATTCTTTTCTATTTATTTTGAATAAAAAGAAATATCTCTTAATTATGCTTGTACATCTGAATATGAATTCTAAATAGCAAAATTGATTTTCAATGATTTTCGAATTTTTGATGAAAAGAATTTTTTTTATCATACTTAGCAATTAACTCTGAAAATTACATCACGAATACCACAACGAACATTCAAATGAATAACGGATTTTTTAGACAGTTAAATTTAATAATCTACCGTGAATTTTACGAAATTCCAACATATCACTTTTAAGAATTGGATATTAGTTTTTGAAAGAATCTTAACTTATTTTTTATTTGAATACCACATTTTCTTATACAACAACAAACCACTCCTGTGATCATTAAATAATACGCAGCGAATTTTAACTTTAAATTGGACATGCAAGTAGGTCAAGCAGAGGAAAAAGGAATTGTAAAATCGAAATTTTAATTTCTAACAGATCTTTAGAATTTAATGATATTTGTGGTAATTCTAAACTTATCTGCAGTGTGTTTCTATATCTGGGTAGATACCGTTGCGCTCGAAAGATAAGGATCTTAAATATCTTTAAAAACTTTATATATAATTATATATATATATATACACTCAAGAGCCAAAACATTATGACCACCCCTATATTTTGCAATGAACTCGCCTGGATGACGTGGAAAGCACGTTATCAGGTGAAAATGGTATTTAACTGCTGCTGGAGAGTCTGAAGAATAATTCTTTCACTTACTTCTGTGTGAGATGGGAAAGGCTGCGGATCTAAGCGACTTTAATAGAGGGCAGATTGTAATGGCTCGAAGGCTTGGGACAAGTATTTCCGAAACTGCACGACTCGTGGGTTGTTCGCGAGCTACAGTTGTTAGTACTTATGCAAAGTGGATGAATGACGGGGAAACCAGCAGTAGACGACATGGTGTTGGACGACCACATGCTATCAAAGAAAAAGTTCGTCGGGGAATGTCTCGCATGGTGAAGCAAAACCTTAGCCAGGCAGTGGCTCAGCTGATAGCCCAATAAAATGCAGGGCCAAGTAGAATAGTATCGGAGCACACTGTTCAGCGGACACTGTTGGATATGGGGCTACGCAGCAAACGTCCCACTCGTGTGCCTGTGCTGACCAAGCGTCATCGCCAACTGCGCCAGCGCTGGGCCCAGGAGCATCACGACAGGTCCATTGATCAGGGGGAGATAGTTGCTTGGTCAGATGAATCACGATTTGCCATTCATCCCACCGATGGCCGTGTCAGGATACGCCGTCTTCCAGGCGAACAGTTGCTCCCTCAATGTACAGTAGGTCATACACAGGCCAGTGGTGGCGTTATTATGCTTTGGGGGACGTTCTCTTGAGCGTCTCTGGGATCCGTGGTTGTGGTAGAACAGACCATGAATTTTACAGGGTATCTGATCATCGTTGCGGACCAGTTGCACCCTTGCATGGTATCTGTTTTTCCATCTGGGAATGGAATGTTCCAACAGGACAACGCCCAGTATCACAAGGCTAAAATTGTGTTGGAGTGGTTCCAGGAACATGATGCTGAAACACATTTGGGATGTCATGGGACGGCAGCTCAGAGTTCAAAGACCACCAATTCACAATATCTTGGATTTGCTTGACCGTTTCTTAAACATCTCGGACAATCTGTCTCCCGCCATCTACCAAGGACTTGTGGCATCCATGCCAACGCGGGTTGAAGCTGTGTTGCGCGCCAAAGGTGGGCCAACTCGTTATTGACAGGTGGTCATAATGTTTTGGCTCTTGAGTGTATATATATATATATATATATATATATATATATGTTGGGACTATTTATATATACAAATATTGCAAGAGTGAAATATTACGGAATCAAAATAATAATTGCCAAAATAATTTTTAAAAAATACTTAAATGTAATTAAAATATTAATTATGTTTGAAAATGGCTTGGTCTGATTTTATGATCTCACACAATTAAAACACTTATCAAACATCAAGTAAAATTATCTAAGAGAAAAACAAACTCTCTCTTATTTAGGTTTAAAAAGTAGTCATAAACTCAACTGTGTGCACTAGTTACTATCCCGCTTATTTACTTACATCCGGCATTCATTAATAAGATAAGCTTCAGAGGTTTCGAATCAGTCCAATTTAAAACCCCGCTTTCAACCAATTACATATTAATCAAAATCTATTTGCGTTGAAGACTTTAATCATCCATCAAGTCCTTAGATTGCGTCTTTTGATGGTGTAACCTTTTCAGAGCGCTGGAATTAAACTTTGATCTCAAAGACTTGTTGATAAATAGCATCATTTTGAAAGCGAGCAAAAATGGAAAGCTACTGTATAGGAATTGATGGATATTATTGCGTTTGAAGAACTGATGAATATTACTTCTTTTGAAATCTTCAGGTGAAGTTTTTACCCTTTTCTTTGTAAGAAAGAATAATAAATTTAGTAAAAGTATTTTGTTTAGTAAATAATGTTTGATAAATGATGGGAAACCTCTCTTTCTCTCCGTACTATTTTCTTGCAAGATATTAAATATGAATCGAATGTTACGTAAAACATATTTTCGCGAAGTAGTAAATTTGAAAAAAAATAATAAAATACAAATATATAAATAAAGTCAAATTTATGCAGGTAGTATTAATCTAACTTAAATGGTCCAATCTGTGTGTCACGAAAATTGAACGAACCTTTCTGTTTCATAAGCGCAAACCTCGCATAGTTGGCGTTATTGCGACGACACACTATATATAAACATAAATATATTTATAAATATTAATTCTCATTAAATTATCATCCATTTTTAATAAATTCTGAACAAGATTTTATTGGTAAGAAAAGACTACGTCTTGTTTTGAAAAATGTAATGATAAAAAGTTACCAAAGAGAACATTCCGTTTGGCGTCGGTTGTATCATTTTTGGCTACTTTATTGCCTGCGCTGGTGAAACGGAAAAGTACCAAAATTTATTGTATTTTAGAGAAAATTAAGTATCAGCCATTATTTCGGTTTTTGCTTTTGCTATCGATTAATTGGTCCCCTAATCATAGTTTTGTTATTTTATTTTGTTTGTTA
Organism: Trichonephila clavata; assembly: GCA_019973975.1. NCBI lineage: Eukaryota > Metazoa > Arthropoda > Arachnida > Araneae > Nephilidae > Trichonephila > Trichonephila clavata. Next base: position 5,773 of record BMAO01010493.1, on the reverse strand, counting down.
TGGATACGTTTTTATTTTTATAATTCCTGTGGATAAATTGTTACTATTTTAATTTGAAAAGAAATAATCAACGATTAAATATTATAAAAATATTAATACCTTACTTAAAGATAAGAATTAAACACTATAAATAGATATTTCTTCTTCGTTGTAAAGATGTAAAAATGAACGCAATTAATGAATTATTTGCTGTAAGATAGGAGTTAAACAGATTCTGGACTAATTTGTTCTTATTTATTCTAAACAAAATGCTTGACTAATAGTTAAAGGAAGTACATAATGAATAATAATTACCACAATAATAGTTACCTTGTGTTATGTTTAATAAATTTGTTGTGTTTTAGCAAATAGGATTTTTTTGACTAATCCTTAACCATCTGCGGTACCCATCGATTACTCCCTAGATCTTTCTAAAGATCAATTATCTTCTATCTAACTATTACTTCTGTCAATTTCTCCCAGTTGCTAAATTACCTCCAAACTTCCCTCTGAGGCATAATACAATGTGATTCGAAATGAATTTGATGTGCCGTTAGATATATATTTTTTATGACTCGTTATGCACTGTGAATGTCGCCTGCTCAATAAACCTTAAAATTTCTCCATTGACATGAGAGAAGTGAATTTACAGTCCCTCCAGATTTCAATTATTATTGAAGACGAAGAAATTAATACGTCCATGGAAGAAATTAATCCTTCAATTTTTTCCATGGACATTTTTTTTTTGTCTTAGAATACATATAAACGTGTTAGTGTGCGTTTGTATGTGGAATAAAATAATTATATTCTGTTTTGATTAACTAAAGAGATGACATACTTTTTCAACTCTTACTATTAGTACTACTAGTTCCCTTTCTCTCTAGATAACTCTATTATTTTTTCGTTTTCATATATACTTTTAAAATCTATTACCTGGTTAACTTGCAGTTTTAATTTTTTTCTAGTTTTAAATAATAATTATTCATCTCTATCTAGTAGAGGACTTTTGACTATATATTTTCACATATTATGTGGCTGCATAATGTCTATATATGTTAGAATTATGATAAATGTAATTCACTGGTCTATCATAGATCTTAATATTATGTAGCAAATGCTTATAGTCAAACCATTTATCCTATAGGTTAAATATTTGATAATTATTATTTTTTTTTCAATATGCTTTTCTTCCTTTTCTACTCATTTTCCATTTTGTATAAATGAATCCACTTTTTTGTATTCTAATAAGTTATTAATGCACTTATCAAATTTTTACTTTCTTAAAAAGTTTACTAGATACTTATTGTCTAATCTTTATACGTTAATATGGCTTTGGGTGTTCTTAATTTGAAATTAGAATATTATTCTCTTACTTTTGTATATTTTTCAATTTTTTTAAAATTATATATAATTTTAGTGTCCCTAAGGTAATGGTAGTATGGTTAAAATTTTTAAATTTTTCTTTCCTGTTCTTTTCAAATGGTTGCTAAGTGCCACTATTCAGCCATTCCCATGCTTTGAATTTGCATTTGGGTCCAGAATCTGGCATTATCTTGCTTATTGTACTCAGATTTAGCGCTAGCTCTGCATTGTTTAATGCAAATTTTAGGTTCAGTTACCTTTTTCTTGTAATGGATTTAAATATTCTATCCATTAAATTCAATAGTTTTTTGCTCAGTATTATTAGCAGAAAGGGTGGATGTGTTGGCTGACCACAAAACACATTCAGTCCCACTTATATATAAATTAATTTATATATAAGCCTCCTAAGGCAACTATGCTTATAATACCGTGACATCCATATTTTTATATTTAACTCTATTATTTTTGTTTCATATATATCCTTTCTAAAATCTATTTACTGGCTAACTTGCAATTTCAATTTTTTTCCATTTTGATTAATGTTTATTCATCTCTCTCTAATACAGAAATGTTGACTATTTATACATATATATATATATATATATATATATATTTTTTATATATTATATTATATATATATATATTGTCCTAATTTATCAGAGTTTGATTATACATTGAATCTTCTAATTTCGTTAAACAGTCATTTATCATCGATTTTAAAATCAGGTATTTCTTTCGATAAAAACTCAACACAATTTTCCATAGCTGCCTAATTTACTGGAGAATAAAGTAAAAAAACACCATTAAAATGTTTTTTTTCCTATGAGATTTGCTTCAGACACATTTCTTTCGATAATTCAACCGTTTTTGTTTGCTAATATAATAAAGTAATCTTAATATTCATGGTTGTTAACATTCTTCGATATATTGTTAACATGTTTGGTAAAAATCCAAGTACTTGTTTGAAAACTTTTTCGTTTTGCCTGAATCTGACTCTTCGTGTTTTGCAGAGGCTGTGGTGGTCTTTGCACATGGAAGCTTGTAGGAGACGAAAGTGTATGATTTGAAGGAAGTTTTTGTGAAGGTTTCGTCGCTGATTTTAAATGGCCCTACAAGTATGAAACCTTTTTTTATTATTAAAGGAATAAAATTTTCTTCAAAATGTGATTTTTAAAGAAGAACGAAATCGTTGAAAATACTTTGTAGCTGAAATAAGTTTAACATCTCAATCTGGATTAGTTTTTGAGGAAAATAGATGCCTGATAATGTACAAAAAACATTACTTATCTGATAATTCGTACTGTTTCGGCACATGACTCGTAACAGTTCGGACTGGCATCTCTGAATAGTTTTAAAATATTGAAAAAGAGAATAAGTACAAGGACACTTTTCAAGGAAAGACAAAACCTATAAAATAAGGCCTGACCTCCCTAAAAAAGTACATTTGGCCACCTTAATAATAAATTTTGAAGAATCAAATCATACCTCGCAAAATATGAAGGGAATTAAGCAAACGGAATGGTTAAGAAATAGCAAAGGATGTGTGGACAAGTTTAAGTAATACATACAATAAGTTTATTTTTTGGACAAATAGTTGATGATAACTTTCATCTTGAAATTGAACAAATTATAAAAGGAAAAAAAAACGCATACATTTTTGACTCTTAAAAAGGTTACGTATTACATTGTAAATTATTCAAGAGTCTATTTGTAAACTTAATGCATATCCAATGAAATTGGTACTTGTCAACAAAAATAAATATGTATGAATCCAAAAATATCTGGCCCATCTATTCATTCAAATACAAGTATGAGATAAAAAAAAACTTCGACTAAAATAGACTATCAATAAATTTCAAAACAAAATGCTTAAGTTTAATTAGAGTTTTTATGGTTATAATTATTGTCATGTGCTTTTAAATTAGACACCTGTTGATTCAGCCACTTTCACAACTGTTGAAATGTAAGAAGAATTGTGGTTAGGTGGAGGTGATGGGTTAGTCCATTTCAAGCGATACATATTTTGGGGCTTCCTTTTTTAAGTATGCAATTTAAATTTTCCACAACCCTATACAGGGTGTTGCTGTAATCAACCGACAAACTCAGAGGGGTGATAGTAAACAGCATGAAGACAACAAACCTTCATAGAACATAAGGTTTCAAACCATGCTTAGAAGGAATAATGCTCAAAAATAGTTATGAAGGGTGTGATATCAAATGGAATGAAAAGGGGCAACAAGAAGATATAAGAACTACAATACCAACAATGACTCACGGCTCCACGTCAGAAATGCAACAAGTTATTGCCACAGGAATTATTTGAAGTTGCAGCCACGTAGGTCACAGCACAGGTGGCACCGAAAGAATTATCAGACACGCTCAAGCAAATCATATGTTATTGCGATGTCAGCTGAAGCGACGACAACCAGTACCACAAGGTCATTCATTGCAGCCACCTTCTTCTTATACAGAAATGATTTCGGGTGTTCCCAGAAGAAATGCAAGGGATTATTATTATCGAGATTTACACCGACTAAAAATGGTTTGCGATGCCATATTCTATGGTAATTTGTCATCCCTTAAATATGTAACGTAGGTTAAAACATCGTTTTCCTGGCATATTGTATGTGGTCAATTGAGAAACTGGGAAAATTCGTTATGTCCAATCTTATACTCCTTTAGCTTAATTCTGGTAAGAAATGCTGAAATAATGCTCCTTGTTTTATGCTCTTAACTCGTAACGCAAAATTAAACTCATTCAATTTAATAAACCAATCTGTTAAAGAGGTAAATTCTGGTTTTAGATTGATTAAATTTTCTTTTAAAACTAATGTCACGATTTGGTTTAATGAGAGCCAATTTCGTAGACCCTATTTACACCTCATGGACCCCCAAATTATTTGTTCACTGACCTGGACTCTTCACTCGTGGATCACTGACGTTACTCTCTCTTCGTAGGTTGTTATAGACATCCTGGGGCTGGTGTAGACTAATTTGGGAATCACTGATATATATCTAGGGACAAAAATAGATGAAAAAAAGCAAGGATTTGCTTAGAAAATGAAAAAAAAATCAAGAAAGAAAATACAGATTAGAAATGCTGAGCTTCCCTGCAATGCGTCTCTGCACCCCAGTAAAGAAAACTTCAATTGTAAAAGAGGAGTAATTTGTCAAATACTGGCGATATATATATATATATATTCATATATATAAATACAGACACACATGTATATATATATAGTGAGAGAGTGGACTAATAGAAGCAATCAAAAAAGGAGCACGTTTTGTCTGCACTGTTGGAACAGTGCACACTCATTTTGACCAGTTTGGCTGAAAACCGGTTTTCGAAGCCAAATTTTGTCATTATTTTAATAGTTAAATTTTTGCAACAATGGAGACGAATATAAGTTAACATCGAAAACAAGTAACTAATTTAATTAACTGGTAATTAATTAATTAATATTTGAAAAATACTGTATTAACATCAAGTGTCATCCACTACAAATTTTTATAAAATATTTCAGCTTGACTGGATAAATAGAAAGTATTTTATCAATGATTAAAAATTTGAACCAGATATAATATATATATATATATAATATATATATATATATATAAATGCATATATAAATGTATATATAGAAATAGTATGAACTAATAGTAGAAATTGAAAAATAAAGAAGACAACACATTTTATCATCTTGAGAACAATCTGTGTAAATAAAATAAACTTTATTTATTTGTTTTTGGTAATTGTAAATAACCATTTGTGACTTTTTTTGACTTACTACTAAGTTAAGGGTCGCTTTAGTTGGCAAAGACTCTAGGTACACCCTATATTTACTGTAAGTCAGGAATGGGCAACTAGCGGAGCGCAAAGAATTTTTATGTGAACCACCAAGACCGACAAAAAATTCACTTTGAACTGTGTTTTCTTTCTCCTGCATGATCAAATTCATCACAGATTTTACACTACTTGGAAAACAAAGTACATCAAGTTTTTGTACTATGAGATGGGCATCATGGTTTAGAGGACGAGATCACAAGGAGAGTTCAGTATTTTAAGACAATTTACACTAAATTCAATGTGCTATTTTATCCCGTTACTGCTGATATTAATACAATTCCTCAGGAGCTACAGTTTGACCTTATTGACTTGGATTGAAATCACAAAACGCAGGAAACATTTAATGTTATGACTTTTACTTTTACAAACCTGTTAGCTATTCATTTCACATATGAATAAATTTTCTAGGAAAATGTTCGTTATATTTTCGTCGACAGCAGTGGCGTAACGGAGATTATTAGCGTTCCCCTTTAAAGCAGGTTTTGGGCCCCAAACCGGATCTTACAAAGATATACTTAGCACCAGTTAGGGTTTGGGGTTCCTAGAACCTTGGCCTTCCGGCAATGCGGATGTGTACTTTACCCC